>SNQN01000845.1:100756-119175 GCA_008642245.1 Bassia scoparia | reverse complement strand
AAATGCTAGGAATGAGTGTAATTTGGAGGGAAGCTTTGTAGTGAGGTGTGAAGGCGGTTATAAACGGTGACATTCTTTTAATATGATAGATTAAATTTCTCGACCAATACAACATAAGTAGTAAATTAGTAACATTAAAATGGGCTTAATAAAAAAAGGAAAATGCTAAATGTATAGTTTAGAAGTTAAAAGTGGAAAGAAAATGCTCAAACAGTGTGTAATTTTGTCATTGATTTTCTAAATTATTTCCACTTTAAAAAGTTTATTTAATCTTATTCATAACCCTTAGAACTATATTTAACACTTCCCAATAAAAAAAGTACCGGGTTTGTACACGACCTTTTATACTCCGTATAAGAGTAGAAGCTCCCCCGTGGCATTGGTTTCAACTTTCAAATAATTGGCGCCACCACGTGACATAAACTCGAGTCACTCCAATTTCATTCATTCATTTCCCGCTCAAATTTCAACATCTTTATCTCTCTCTCACTCTCTCTCCTCTACAATCCCCAATCTCACCAAATCCGCCATTTCCGCCGCCGCAATCGTCTTTTTCCGGCGATTTTCCGGCCAAAAATGGCCCAAAACAACCCAATCAACTACTCCAAAACTCAAAGGATCGTCCTCTTAATCGATCTTCACCCAATCTTCAACCTCCAAAACCCTAAATCTTACCTCAAATCACTCCTCACTTCCGCCAAAATTCTCCTCTCTTTRCCCCCTCTTTCACTCTCTCTCTCCTCCTTCAAGCTCTTCTTCTCATCTCTCTCTCCTCACCTTTCCTACTCTTCTTTACTTAACCTTTCGKTTCCGTCGTATAACCCTAATTCGCTATCATTCAATCTCCCGGACGAAACCCTAGCTTCGCTCTCGAAAACCCTAAATTTGGTTTGTGGGTCGGTTAAGTCGTCGGTTTCGGGCTCCGCTCCCAGGGCTTCGCACGCTTCGAGCTCGATTTTGCAGGTAATTCATGATTATGCTTGGGATTTGAGTGTTGATCGCTGTGCTGATGATAATGATTTGTTAGGGATTGTTAGGTCTAATTTGGTTGTTGTTTTTACGCCTGTTAGTAGAACATTGAAGGATTTGTGTGATTTTATGGGTTTTGATGAAGTGTTGAGTGATTGTGATGCATTTTGTGATAAGTTTAGTGGTGTTTTTGGGCATGTTAGGGATGTCTTTGTTATTAGGGATATACATTTTAGCTGGGTTGATGTGAGATATGATCATGACATTGGAAATGATAATGGAAGTGTTGATCTTGATGAATGTGGCAAGGTAGTAGGGCTGTTTCAAAATGGGTTTAAGAGATTAGGATGGGGTTTTTGTCCAAGTGATTCGATTATCTTGGGCTCAGCTCTTGTTTCATTTGGATTAATATATCCAAAGATTGGTGTTTCGTCAACTTATTGTAAATCAAATGATACTTGTAAGAAATTTTGTGGGCAATTGAATCTCGAGATATTGGATGTGAGTGGGAAACCTATGGAGTGCAAGTATTGTGATCTCCAATTGCTTGATCTTAAAATGTCACGTCGACATAGGTTGACGGTCTTTCATCTTGGAGAACCATGAAGGCAGGATTAGAAACTTCTCACCAACCTGTGGAATTTGGGAGAGTTTGGGTAGTGGAGCGCTGAAATTGAGGAAAGCTCTATCAAACACAATGATCCTGTAGTTTTGATGAACAAATTTCTGATGTGTTGCTAGTTGAAGAGTGTCCATAGCTTCAAAGAAAAAGAAAAAGGAATCATCTGGCGAGTTTTTTGCTGACAAGTTCTTGACTTGCTTTAGAAGATGCAGGCAAGTTACTAGAGGAATTCACCACCCTCTGGCAAATCTCTTGAGCTTTCTGTATAGGATTATTGGGCATGTTGTGATTTGACGAGTGCCATGAAGAATAACCACAGGAATTCTCAAACCATTTACTGTTTATTTCAGCTTTTCTTTTTATTCTGAAAAAAATACGGATCTCAGTGCGAAGCACAAAATGGTGACAATGGACTGAACCTTGGCAGGAAGTTGAGGGAAAGATAAAATGCTGATTTCGACTCAAATATGGATCTGCAAGCGAGACACTGTAAATAGAGTAGAAGAGCATAGAAAGCCTCCCAAGGTACAAGATCTCTCATGGAGCTCTTTTTGCAAAGCAGCTTCTCAACTATCTCAAATGGAATTGGGGGAGCTTATTTTTCCAAGGGTTTTATAATTCAAAAAAGTTGAGGTTTTTTAAGTGTTGGATCAAACAGTTGCAAAATCAAACCTACCTTTCCATGTAAATCAGACACCAAAAATGTGGATAAAAAGAAGTGACATTATTGCCAGTTGCATGAGAGAATCAACATGTACTTCATCTTTGGCTGTAGAACATGTTGATCAGGAACTCCTCCAACAGAAGATGCTGAAGCTTGCAAGAGGCTTTCTTTTGAACTATCTCAGAGAATCCAACATGGGATTGTGACCGGAGTTGAATTGGTGGCCTTTTCACACGCGGTTGTCTCTTCAGTATTTATTGGTTAGGCGAAAGTTCGGGACCAGATACCAAAGAATAGTTTAGCCTCCCTTGAAAATCAGATGTAACAGCTATGAAGGGCTTGTGCGCCGGTGAGTCGTTCAAATCTCTAATAGATCCAAAGACATAGCAATGAAAGCAGAAAAGGTTAAATTTATCCTCTGAACCACAAGAAAGGCAATCATCAAACTAGTTCTCTGAAGATAGAGTTAGAGAGTATCCTTTTTCTATTTATTTTTTTGCTTGCATGACTTTATTCTTATTTATTTATTTCTTCCTTGAGTTGGAGCAATGATGATTTTCAAGCGTAGTTCCTTAAGATTCTCTAGATATGATTGCAGGATTTTGTTTCGGATGAGTAACTTAATCAGATATTGCTGCTGGCATAAGATGACTACTGAAGCACAATTGGTGAAAGCAAATTTGCAGTTTTTTTAGAGTTATTCAGTGAACATGGAGTGATGGATTTTTTGGAGAGTTTAAGTCATGATTATGTGGGCAAGACCATACAAAGCAGGTATGTTGACTTGTACTTGCAATCAGTATTGTTTGTGGACTTGCCCTAATGTGCAATATTACAATTGGTCACATCTGTCTATGCCTTCTGAAATTGAACTTGCAATTTTATTAATAGTAGGATCCGTTCGTATTGTTTAAAAGTAACGCGGGAGTCTAGGTTTCCAACTTCTGTTAATGGGGGGACAATTCTAATCTTTTTTTGGTCTAGCCATTTAGGATGACTTAGGTAGTTTGTGATTTGTTAAGTTCTAACCCAGTTTGATCACTTTCTCCTAGCAAAGTCTCTGGGATTGCAGCCCACCTCTACACTCTAGGATTATGATTTCGGATATAGTTGGCTGTTTTATTCCTCTGTCCTCAGTCAATCCACGTGTTTTACAAGCTCCTGTCGTCTCTGAATGGTGCAACTTATAATTTATATTGAGTTATGTAGTGTATAACCCATTTTTAACAGAGTTGAAACGCCTTGCATTGAGTCCCCCATACGCTATACGTTTAACACTTATATTTCGCCAAAAATAGTTCAATTTGGAGTAAAGTCAAAATCAACGCAATGAATCGATGCTAATTATTGTTCATTTCCATTTAATACTTTACTTTTAGCTAAGTACGTTTAATTCCAAGGGACTTGTTAGCTTTTTCCCTCATTAAAGATTGCCTACTCTTAAAAAAAAAAACCTTTTTTTTTTTGCAATATGATCTGTGTCTGTTTTTTATGTTTTTGGCATCACATTCCTTTGAGAATTTTGTCCAGCCTCAGCATATCCAATTTGATGTTTTATGCCATTTACCTGCTTTGTAGTTTGTATAAAACAAAAACTACAGTTATTTGTTGAAGATATATCTGGTGGATATCAGATTTTGTGTAATGATCAGATATTTCAGACTTCCAAAACTTACATTGCCAAAACCTTTTGAATTCCACACAAAGTTACAATGATACTGTTCTTTGCTTATTGGACGATGTTGATAAGAGGACACTGAGCTTTGCCTTATGATGTTATCTTGTGGGAAATGTCCAGGTATTCGCAGAACCTTGGGAATATTGTTCCATTAGAATCTATGATCAATGATCTTTTATTGTTTGATGATGACGAATCTCCCAATCCACTACTCAACAGTGAAGACAGCAGTCAATCATGGAGAGTAGGGGATAATAATAGAGGAAGTGAACCCAATTCTACAGATGATTCATTTCARTCTGYAAGCGCMGACCATGACCGCAAACTGGTTGAAGCTCAAGAAAGGAGAGCTAGGGCTTCAAGGTTTGCWTCTTCCACAAGAAGAGCCATGCCAGAACTGCAGAGAGTGTGGGCCCCTAAGCCACCGAAAGTATCCAGATCAAACTCATTTCATAGGTCKAAGAGGAAGGATCGACACAGAGAAAAGTATGACATGGTCTGTGAAACCCCAGTAAGCGAGGCAAAAAAATGTTTATTCCCAAAAGAAAGTGTTGGTTACGAAGAGCATAGTAACCAAGGGGACAGTTCAACTGGTGTTGTTCATAGGGCTTTGTTCCAAGATGAGTCATATCATCATGACTGGGGGCTTTGATTCATGATCTATGTTTCCTAGGTCGATAGCCTGTTTTTTTTTTTTATCTGGCTTAGACGCATAAGCATACGCCTGTGTATACCAAGAGCTTTGCCTGCAGGCTGAAGCACAGCACAGAAGATGCGCCTGTTCAACTACTTGCCATATGTACACAAAATTTAATTCAATAGACATGTAGAGTAAATTCACAAGTGGATGTGTAACACTATAATTAGATATTTAGCAGTTCATGTCCTGGAACCTTATGATGTAGAAGTATTGTAAAAATAAACAGTGCTCGTGTTATAGCAACTCTGGACACACATTTACAAGTATATTTTTGATTCAGAAGAGATTTATGACAAGTTGCATATGGAAGTGAAAAAACGGAGGGAGGCTATGTTCCTCACATGGATTATGGACTTCATGATGCAGAGCAGGGCAAAGATGGCCGTCTTAAGGTTTTCAGTTTGAAACATAGCCATCGTGCTTGCTTTGATACATATCAGGCCACCAGCACTAACAGAGTAACAGGGGAGTAACAGGAATACCTAGAATCTTTGCAGATGACGAGCTTTCTATGTTGCAATAAAGGGAATAATCCGGGACTACTTTCGACATTGGTTGTGTAATTGTGTTATCCATAATTTAGTGTTGCAAACCAGAAGTCATTCATGGAGTACAGAATTTTGGTGATTTAATCCAGATAACGGCACAGCAAGTTTGCATCGATACAAGGTAAAGTTCCTTTTTGGAAGCTCCACTTTCTTTTCGTGGTTGCCCTCTGTTTCGTCACAACAACACTTGGTGGAGCTTTCGTGTTAAGAACGGAAAATGCACGTAACCCTGGGGCATCGACTTGTTCCTTTCACGGAACATAATTTTTGCCCCGGTCTACAATGTCGTCGTCTTCTAATTTTTGCTTCACCTATCATCATCAGTTAGCATATTTTGTTGGAAAATGCCTGGCTGCTATWACATTGAYGAATTTTCTCGCTTCTTGTATCTTGTCCATTCTAAGTCTTGTTAAAAGTCCTTTCTTCATTCTAGATTTCCAGTACAGTATATATTCGTTGTCCATATTAGGCATTTTCAATGTTACCTTTTGAATTGTAAACTTAACAGCAGTGGTCGTTTTATTTTTATTTTTAATGTGGAAAATCGACCCTAATCTTTTTTTTGTCACATATTGTTCACATGTATGGTCGTTTTGTTTAGGTTACTAGTTACTTCCTCATTCTTATGATCTTCTTGCCCGTTATACAATTGAATTAATTAAATTCATTGATTCGTTTAAGTTTCCAGTAGTGTGAACTAGAAAAAATGTTAATGATAAATGATACTCTTGTAAGAAATAGAATGATATAATGTTGTATGTATTATTACTCCCTGTTAAGAAGGTAGTATCAACAAGAACAACTTGACGTGAGTAATTGAAGTTTTGTAGAAACTTCAACTGAACTGTTTCCTTCTCTTGAAGCAGCATCTTGACTATCTTGTAGAAGAACATAACCTTGCTTATAATAGCACGACACATACAGTTGTGATAAAATCAAATCATCCTAGCTATAATTGAAAATGTCTTCCTTTACCTCACATATTCATCTTGGCAACCCGTTATTAATCTATGTCACGGTGCTGGAATCGCGACATATTGGGGCAAACACTAATGAGGACCTAGTGCTGCCGTGATACAGGGAACTACAGTTTAATAACATCGTTTCCTGAATAAATTGGCAGTGGAAACACGCTCAGCTAAACTGGCTGGCACTGCGACACAAACACTCCTGGAAGTTGCAGCAGCATTGGAACGACTAGCAGGCTGCCAAGGCAAGGGAGTCAAAGTGCTCCTCTCCTTGGGCGCTATGTAGGTACTTACTCCCTGTCTTCGCTTCTGATGCAACAGGTCAGTTTTTTCTGTTAATAATTCTCGTATTATCTTGTAGTCCATTACTGCTGTATAGAGTTCTGTCAACAAATTGTTCTTGTCTGCTAGAAGTTTTTCTTGTAACAATAATAAGTTGTTGTTCATTGAAACCAACCAAAAGCATAAGCTGATCGTTGAGGCTAAACTGAATCTACAAACAAATATCGTACTTATCACTTGTGTTCTTCTACACAGGTACAGATTTCTTTGGAAAACTACCTAGGTGGAGCTCAAATGCACGCCCTTCGGGTGCAGTGCTGATGCATAGACTTTGACATCGAAACTGCCACAGGCAATTCTGGATGTCCTAGCCAAGGATCTTGTGGACGCAGCACAGCACAGAAGAAGTCATTTATCAGCAGCGCCACAGTGTCCCTTCCTGATAGTCATCTGAGCACCGCTATAAGCACCGTGTTTTTGACTATGTTGGGTGCAATTCTACAATACCCGAGTTGCCAGTATGCTAACGGCATGCGACAACTCATTAGTTCATGGAACCAATGGGCTGGTGTAAGTGCCGGCCAAGTCTCCTGAATACCTGCTGCTCCAGTGTGGCAGCGGGTATATCGATTCTGATAACTTAAGAGTCAGGTTAACCAAAAATTAAGACTTCTCCCAAGTATGGAGGGTAATGCTTGGTCTAAGTTCATGACAATGTTACTGCGGCCATCAAGGTAGTATCTAATTACCTGCGGTGGTACGTGTAACGGCTTAGCAATAGCTTGCTGATGCTTAATTGAAGAAGAACTATAGTTAGGAGTTTTCCAGATTCATAAATAATCTGTATGCAATATAGTTATCAAGTTCAATCTGAATATACAAGTAATATACCTCTTGACATTGGATGTTCATTACAACATAGTGTATAGTATTGTGAAATTCATTGTTATTGGCAATACGTACAGTTCATTTCCCTCTGGTATGAAATGATCGTGTGAATCATTCATAGTAGACGTTATCATTGTCTCGGGACTATTGTGTCGGCTTAAATTAGACGCGATATAATGCCATTGATAAGGGATATGATATGAAATGTGTTTTTTTTTATACTAGTGTTTTTTCATTTTTATACTATCGTGAACTATATTTTCATAAAAGAAATTAAGGAAACTTATTAATACTGTTTGAACTATATAGAGTATAGCCACATATTATTAGATGTACTTGATATTTGTCAATGTCAAGTCTTAAATCATTGTAAAATATACCCACACTGTGTCATTCACACAGAAATAAAAAATAAATAAAGCTAGGCAACTGCATGAACATGTTTGTTGCATTGAGGTTTAAATTGTGGATTTTCAAGAGATTTGCATTTTGCCAATGTTTTGACTTAGTTGCAATCATCATGTTTCTACTATGGATTACACAATGTAACATGCAATGTGCTGCAGCTCCATTCCTCGTGTTAAGTAGGAATCGTTAATTATTAATTAGTTAATGCATATCAAGCCAAATATCTGTATCATTTTGAAAATAAAATATTGGGTGCCTTTGATTTAATTTTTTAGTCTTCGAGATCTTATCAATGGAATAAAAACGGTTGATCAAGATTATGTTGAACTCTTGCTGAGCTTAAAGATTTCAATAAGTCGTTAACTTGCTCTAATACTATTCCTTGATGCGATAACAAGACTTTGTCGTGTAAACCTAGCAATTATGGAGAAAACTAGTCTACTAATGAGCCGATAGATAATCATTTCGAATACAGAATGATAAGTAGTGATCGATATGGAATCAAACTCAATATGTTTAATGTATTTATTTATATTGTGGTGTGTAAAATATATGATGGGCAGACTAGCAATTCATTGAACAATCGATGAAACAAGAAATAAACTTTGTTATGTTACATGAACATTAGTGAAGAACAATACTACTTGTCTTATGCTAGTAGTGAACGTTTAAAAAGAAAATTAGATCAAACTAATAAACTAGTTTGTTTCAATTCCTTACATCCATCATTCCATCCAAAAGACCATTTGACTATAAACTTATAAAGTATTATTATGTTATATAAGTATCAATATTCCTAATAACTATCTAAAATACACTAACTAATGGAATAATGAAAAGATATATAATATACAAGATAATGTAGGACATGTCTTATTATCCTTAATTCTTGGAATGACAACTAGACTAACATGACACAATACAATCCTTAATCATTCTTTTTTGCTTATAAATAGCATACAACGTCGTACTACATAATGCATCAATCAAAACAAAAGACATCCTCTAATTATAAAGATAGTATCATAAGATGGGTGTTTTAACACTAGCATTATTCATGTTGGCAACCCAATTCATGAGTGTTTGCAATGGTGCAGGAATTTCTGTTTATTGGGGCCAAAATGGCAATGAAGGCACCTTAGCTGCTGCCTGTGACACTGGCAACTACCAGTATGTCAACATTGCTTTCCTCACCGTGTTCGGGAGCGGCCGAACCCCTCAGCTGAACTTGGCCGGCCACTGCAATCCTAGCAATCCAGGAAGTTGCAGTTTCATAGGAAATCATATTGCAAGCTGCCAAAGGAAGGGAATCAAAGTGCTCCTTTCTTTGGGGGGTGGTGCTGGTTCTTACTCTCTTTCTTCTCCTGCTGATGCACAACAGGTAGTTAGTCTTATTTCACTAATCTGTGTTTGATTCGATCATTATAGGAGTCGTGACACACGTAGGTATAATAATTTATGCACATTCTCGAAGAATAAGTCGTGTTTTACACTAGTACAAAGTTGACCTAAAGTAGCACGCCAAAAGTGTTACACAAGGTAAAAAAAATGTTGGTTCAAGTAATAAGTAAGGCTCTGTTTCTTTGGATTCAATTGGAGTTGAGCTGAACTTAACTTAATTTAACTGAACAAAATTGAATTTAATCGAACTGAACTCAACTTAACTGAACTGAAATGAATATTTTATGAGAGAAAAATATTATGTTAAGTAACTGAACTTAATTGAACTAAACTTAACTGAATTTATGTGTCAAAGAAATAAGTCCAAAGAAACAGGGCCTAACACTTGATTGAATAATCGATCTTTGATATTTTTCCTCAACAGGTAGCAGATTACCTTTGGAACAACTTCCTAGGAGGATCCTCAAGTGCACGCCCCTTTGGGAGCGCTGTGCTCGATGGCATAGACTTCGACATCGAACTAGGCTCGTCGCCAAAACACGACGTCCTAGCCAGGCACTCAATCGACAGCACACCTATAAGGAAGTCTACTATCAGCCGCACCACAATCCTTTCCCTGATCTCGCCTTAGCGAAGCCATAAACACAGGCCTATTTGACTACGTTTGGGTGCAATTTTACAACAATGCACCGTGCCAATATTCTAACGCAACGAAACAACCTTATAGTATGGAACACGTGGACAAGTAGAGTCAACGCCGGAAAATATCCTGGGATTACCCGCTGCTCCAGCTGCTGCTGCAGCGGTATATCCCACCTAAGTCTTAACAACAACGTGTTACCGAACATCAGGGATTCTGACAAGTACGTGGTGTCATGTTTGGTCTAGGTTTTTCGACCGTCCAACGGATACATGACGCGATCAAGGATCAAGTGAATGGTGATCAAAGGAAACAACAATGGATTAATATCGACATTCCGATCAACATCCCAATTATGGAGGCGGCAATCCTTGATGATGACTAAATCTATCTACTGTTTTCTTGCATTCTAATTTGGCTAAAAGAAATTCTAGTGAAGTGTGAAGTGTTTTTGTGGTGCACCTCGTTACATGTAAGAATAAGAAGCCATTATTGTTGTGATCCGTAAGTTGATCAAGGATTTTTTCATGTTATTATGTTGTAGATGATGGTTTTGTTGCGATGGACATTATCAAAGACTTTTCCCCGGATTTAATTGAAACTTCGAAGGTCTAGCTAGTCCATACATTTATGCGCATTGCAATTTTAAGCAATTTTCTTGAAATCATTCACATCAAATCACATAATTCATTGTCGTAATATTGTAGGTAATAACGTAACAAGTTAAAATGTAAAAATGTTTGTCTCATCTAAAATTTCGTTAAAGAACAATGTCAAAGTAGGGCAATAAGCCAATAACAACAAATTAGGGTAACTATCATTTGCAAGTTATAGTTGTTAGTTGATCAATGGATTTTTTCATGTTATTATGTGAATGATGTTTTGTTGTGATGGAACATTATCAAAGACTTTTTCCAGATTAATGAAACTTCGAAGATTTAGTCCATACATTCTATGACGCATTTTCAATTTTAAACAATTTTCTTGAAATCATTCACATCAAATCACATAATTAACGCTGTAATATAGTTAAGTAATAACGTAACAAGTTAAAATATAAAAAATGTTTGTCTCATCTAGAATATTTCGTTAAGGAAAAATGGTCAAAGTAGGGCAATAAGCCAATCACAACAAAATTAGGGTTACTATCATTTGCAAGTTAATTATAGTTGTAGTTAAGTTATTCATACCGATCCAAGCTATTGTGTTATTATTTTTGTGGATTTGTGTGCCGATAATATTTTATTTTAATTCCTCCATTTTTAAACAAAGTCTTCTTTATCTCCTCTAATAACTAGAAGATCAATCATATCTGAAGGTTGAACAAGAAAATTCTTATTTGAATTCTTTACACTACATTAACTCAATTTATGTTTGGAAATTAGTCAGAAATAAATTTTATTGCATAAAACAACTCCATTTTGTTCTTAAGCCAATCTCCCAAGTCGTAACTCGTAATATTATGCCATACTGCCCACAGTATCACACCATCATCTATATCTCAAACGACGAGGGGGAAAGACAGCTAAGAATATATTTTTTTTAAAGAGAATTTTAACCACTTGAGCTTCATTCACTATTTCACTCTCACATAGAATAACATTAAATAGTGTATTTAGTTCATTTATTGCAACAATGAGTTAACTTTCTTTTGACAAGCACGAGGTCAAAACTTGTATCATTAATATTTTTTCAATTAATTACTCGACGTTCAATAAAAACTACTGTATATATATGACTATGGAGTGAATAAAACTTGATAAATATTGAAACTATCATGAGACTAATCCGACAAAATTTCAATTCATAATAACTAGGGAGAACAGTAGATCAAATAAGAAGTGTAGCAACTAAAATAAACAAAGTAATTATAAATATAGCATTGCTATTGCATTTTAATTAGGTGTGATATATTTAATGATTATATATAAAGATAGAGTGGGGTAGATCAGTAATTAGTGTTTTCATCCCGATTTAAAAAGAACATGAGATCGATTCTCACCCAACCCTACTGACTCATTTCCACCCAAAAAACAATATGATGACGCTCTTTTATTGGATCATTCACTAATAATGTTTCCTCTTGATAAGTCAAAGTCAAAAATGATGCACATAGCTAGAAACTCACTAAATAACAATGTCCACCATTTACCAAAACATTCAACCACTTGACCTCCATCATTGTGCGCCATAAGCATGATCAGACGTACATTCTAGTGGATAAAATTATCCAAACATTATTAGCTTAAAATAGCATACAACACATTTAATTTAATTAGTTGCATCTAGTAGAAGTAGTGCATTATTCCTTATTGATCAAATAATATGTCTAACCAAATTCACCTCAATCTTCCTCTTACAATCTCCCTTCTCTTCCTCTTCCTCTTCTTCTTCTTCGCGAGGTCTCACGCCGGTAGCATCTCTATCTATTGGGGCCAAAACGGATTCGAAGGGACTCTCAATCAAACTTGTGCAACAGGCAGGTACAAAATTGTTAACGTTGCCTTCCTTAATGTTTTTGGTCACGGTCGAACCCCATCGCTTAACCTAGCCGGCCACTGCGACCCATCTTCCGGTGGGTGCACCAACGTGGGGCCGCAAGTGGAGTATTGCCAATCATTGGGGATCAAGGTCATGCTCTCCCTTGGAGGTGGTATAGGAAACTATGGCTTCTCCTCTAGGAAAGATGCCATGGGATTTGCACGTTACCTTTGGGACAACTTTTTGGGTGGGACCTCGAGTTTTAGGCCTCTTGGTAACGCTGTGTTCGATGGCATAGACTTTGCCATCGACCACTCAAACACGACACAATATTGGGATGATCTAGCAAGATKTGTGTCGCGGTATAATCTGTTCAGAAGAACACGAGTATACCTAACCGCGGCCCCTCAATGCKCGTTTCCTAACACATATTTGGACACGGCCCTTAGAACAKGGCTATTTGATTACGTTTGGGTTCAATTTTATGACCACKCGTCATGCCAATACAATAATGGTGATACTACAAATCTATRGAATTCATGGAATGTATGGTCTTCYACCGGGTATATAAGGAGACTGTTTATGGGGCTTCCGGCTGCTGAATGGGAGGCCGGAAACGGGTATATYCCGGCCGATGTACTGAAAACACAAGTGCTTCCTAAGATCAAYAGGTCACCCATTTATGGAGGAGTAATGTTGTGGTCTAAGTATTGGGATGACACTACTGGGTATAGTCCAGCAATTGTTAGGAGTGTATGAAGTGTGCTRTACTTTCTTAATCARCAGTTTGTCAAACATAATATACTTCTTATACAATATGCTGAATAATGATACTATATACTTCATTTATGTTTGATATACATGCATGAAATAGTCCAATAATAACAAAATTTAAACAGGATCATCACCATGTACCGTGTTCGAGAATGAGAGATAACTCAGTTGCTAAAAGATTCTCTCCCGGTGGTCGGTTCCCACCCTCTAGGCTCCCTAAACACCGAGAAAAAGAATGTACCGTGTTAGACTATCCAAACATAGATCAAATAATCAAATGGATCAAAGTCAAACATGGCTTGGTTCTAGTATACTTCCTCCGTATTAAATTAAACGCAACAAACTAAATTTCACGTATTTCGAAGTTGAGATTTAACCATGTAAACAAACAAATAATTCAAAATAATTTTAACACAATAATGAATGAGATTATAACTTTATTCTGTTAAAATTATTTTGATTAATTCGCTCATTTACATTGTTAAATCTTAACCTCGAAATGCATGAAATTTGATTTGTTTCGTTTAATTTGATACGAAGGAAGTATTATAATTTAATATATATAATCTCCTTTGAAATTTATTAGGGAATGATCTATTAGTTAACCTTTGTGCTAAAATATTATCATCTGAAAATTTAGAGCTGCTAAATTGATGAATTAGAGTGAAATAGCCACAATTAAGGCACGATCATACATTGCCCTCTTCATTAGCAAGATAAAATTAATCGTATTTTCAATATATTCTGGTGAAGGTTTTTTTTTTTTTTTGGTGCACATACATGAGCCACAAGGGCGGATAGTATTTATAATGGGAGAAGAAATATGAGAATTCGAACCCTTGCACCTCTGAGGATCAAAGATGGAGTTAAGCCGTTTGCTCCAAACTCTTCCTCTTCTTTTGAAGTTTAATTACGATTGAAACAGTAACACCAGCCTAGGAGAGATCTAACAAGTGTTTCCAATTGAAAAAATTACAACACTCGAGATGGAATGAGGAGAAAATAAAGGTTATGAAAAAAAAACTCAATAACTTGTAAACCTAAGCAAAAATATGATATGGAAATAAAGGAGGGTTTTTTTAGATTAATTTTATGATAAATTAGGTGGTGTGAGGTTAGGATAGAAATGGAGATGTCCTATACTTTAAAGAGATGAAAATTATTTGCGGATTATGACGTACACCGTAGGAAGATCTCTACATGTGTTTTTGTTTTTGGTGTTTAGAGATTACAAGGGTGGAATTATTGTATTGAGAAACGATCGTGGAACCAAATAACAAGAATTCCCTCACTCTCATGCTTACATAGATAGTTTAACACTGCAACACACATTAGGGTAATAGCATATATATGTTTAGTTTGTTTGAGTAATAACAGCGAGATTTCCCAATATCATGCTAAGAATAGCTAGGATTTTCACAAGATGTCATTTATTTGATGAGAAATATAAAAAGGAATATTGAAATTCGAGTGGTTAAAACTGAAGCAGTTACTTTTGAAATAACTATTAAAAAAAAAGCAACAGACTGGAGTGTTAGAATCAAAGTTGAAAGAGGATCCTCACTTATTACCTCATTCAATTAAACTGTGCATGAGACTTTAATAAACTCTCACAGCTCCTAAGGAGTAAGGGATAAAAGAAAGAAGAAATCATGTTTTTTTTTTATTACTTCCTCACGTATGTATAAGATAGTTGGTATGTTGGCTTTGGCTTGTGGTAGAAATTTTCAGGGGAAAATGAGAAGGATCGAATGACATGGTTTCTGAAGCTGAAAACAAAATTAGTCCATGAAAAATTGACTTTTGGACAATTTATTTTGTGGGAAATGGTAAAAACTTTACCTTGAGTACCAATCGTCATATGATGAAACACACGCAAATTGGAGGTACAAATGACGACTTTTTGAGGTGATTTCCATAGCTCCTTTGTTTGTCGTTGGCTTGGTATTAGTTGAACAAGCACTTGTAGGGAGTTAGATTTCATTTTCGAAGCTAAGTATGGCGATGCTCAATCAACGTGACCCTTAACCGTGGGAACATTTTGGAAAATTTTTGAAGCGGTCGTTAAGACCACGATTCTAATGCCGCCCCATTTTCGAAGATTATAGCTTATGAATGAGGTTTTCTGACATAAATTTTAAACTGCTGAAAATTTTGTGGTAAAGTTACTACAATCATATATTAAGCCACAGCAAATATTGGGCCAAAACTAGGTCTTTATGACGATTTTAAGGCTGCGAACACTCAAACTTCCAGTCGTTGAAACGCTCGTGTGGGAGGACACACACTCATCATTATTTAAGGCTGAAACTTTATGAGGGGTTACCCCTCCCCTTAAGGAGTGTGAGAATTTTTGAACAAAATGAGACGGTCGCCGAAATGACGATTTCGATGACCAAAAACTCGATTTTTATTCACGAAAAATGAGGATTCCGAACAATTTGGTTGGAAGAGCTGAAAAATTTGTGATTGGTTCCCACAACTATATAATGATGCCATGCAAAATTTGAGACCAAGAACAAAAAGATCGATGTGAGAAGTTTCGAAGGATTTTCTCCTTTGAACTTACAAACGTCAAAAAGCACGTGAGAGACACAACATACTTTAACATTTCGGGTTGAAATTTGCCGATGAGCATCCCTCATGAGTCATGACCCTTAAGGTGTGAGAGAAAATTAGGCAAACTATGACAACTCAAACGATCCAAAATCGAAGTGTAGTCACGTTTTTGGCCTCGAAAAGCCCCGTTGGCAAATGACCTCAAAATTTGGTGGGAGGTTTTTAGGGTCATGTGAGGTGTTGTTTGCAAAAGTTTGTGTCAAAAAGAGCTCGCTGCAGAAAGTCCAGTTCCAAAACAAATATCGCCCTCTCCAACAAGAGCAAATAAAATAAGATACCTCGTCGTCCTTCGAGAGCGGCACTCCAAAATGAAAAGGGTATGGGTCCGATTTATGTTGGCAAATTTTTCGTGTCGTGGGCTATATATATTCCACGTGTTTTCGACCCCTCCGTCTACTTTGCACTACCTTCAGGCATTTCTACGAAAAATGACAATTTCGGAATGAATTTCTGAAAAATAACATCAAAAATGTTATTACTTCTCTTAATTCTGCAGTAGTTTATATATTTATAAATTGTAAAGTCAACAAATTAAGATAATTGTTCATCCTAAAATCAATCGATAATTGAAGGATCTTTGACGATTTAAAACAAAAGCTAAGTTTATCCTTCAATTTAGACAAGGACAACTAGGAGCCTTCCACAATTACACATTTTTATGAGCGATACGATCCATTTCATATGATTAATCTACCAAGTGGATAATGATTTTTTTTCTTTGGTTTTTGGCAATTTCGCATTTATCATGTTAGTGCTTCACTAGCTCAAGAACTAATTTCTTTTATTTATTTTTAAAAAATAAAACACGCAATGTACAATGTTATTTAATGATACAGTATATAATAATTATTGGGTACAACCATTAAACTTTTAGTTGGGATGATCCATTGACATGGTATCAGAGCGAACATGACACAACTTAAACTATATGTGACGGGGTGATAAAGTATATATTATATTTTTGTACATTGACATAAACTTTAGGTTGAAATGATCCATATATGCATAGTATTAATGCGGCGGCTTCGACTAGGGCACTAAGCTTATAAGCTAGTTTGTCTTCTTTGTTAGTGTATTCATTAATGATAGACGATTTATATAATGCAATATGTGCAGTAGTGTGCAGGCCTTAAACCAACCAGATGATGAGATGAAGTTAGCCGCCTTATTTTATTTTTATTCTAGAATTCTAGACACTTAATTTAAGTTTCTCTGCTTAGGATGCACTGTACTTTAATTTTGTCAAAAAATAAATATGAGAATCAGTCAAAATTCATTAATAAAATGCGAATTGGTGTGTTCATTATTGCCACATTAGTGGAACGCCATGATGCGTTCAAGTCTAACGTCGTCCAAGTTGRTCGTATTAGATAGTGAGATAGTGAATTAGTGATTAGGGTTGGACATGATTCCACATGATCGATGAATATAGTACAATTTGAGTTTAATCGGGTTATCAAAAATTTAGTTCGAGTTCGGTTCATCTATTGAATTGAATATACTAAATGAGCCGAACAATTTACTACTAGTTAAAGGTTGAAACTCGTTAATTAATTAAGATTTAGGGTCGAGTCTTAAAAATAGAAAAAATTCGAATTTGGAGAGATGTTGTATGATCATGCTAATGCTCATGTAGCATCCGTGCTTCAGCGAGGAATGATTGACATAGCTAGTCACATTTGTTATGTTCACACAATCAACAAGGACATAATAATCGTTCCTAACACACAAGAAATTAATTAATTTCATCAGAGAATATCACGAATATGTTGGATAAGATTTGACCATCATGCAAGTTGAATTGGCTAATTCAATGGTCAACTTTTCTTAGGACAACAAAATCAGTTGAATGTAAATTTAGTAGCTTTCGTTGACATTCTTTAATAACTAACATTTTTATTTTCAAACAGAAGAAACTCCCAAAAACATATGATTCGTTTTTTCTTCTATTTGTATCATATGATAATATGAAATTCACCCACTACTCCATATGAGTTCCTTAATGAACTGGGAATTAATTTTTGATTTTTTTTTATTGGTGCAAATATATAACTGAATGAGAAAAAACATATATTGAAAAATTAAACAAAAAGAAATTACAAGTGCATCCAAAGTTGAACTAAATTAAGTGATGTGGTGCAATATTAGGTAGTCCTTCTAATCAGGGTGATTCCTAATTTGTTTACCTATACGATAATAGTTGAACATGTGGAGTTTGATAAATAGACACACAATCACCAAAATAACGCACATAAGTAGCCATCCAATTTCGACACTACAGTCCGTTTTTCCTCGTGGAAATTGAGGTCAAGTTTCGGTAAAAATAAGTTTGGTTCAGTAGTGATATATTAGTTCAATTCATTAAAAATAAGTTTAATTTTTAAGAAAATTTCTAAGGTTTCAATAAAAATAAATTCAATGCGTTAGTAATAAGTCAAGTAGAAATAAGTTCATTTCAACAAAATTCACTTAGCGAGAACAGGAACTAAAATGTGGGATTGATGTAATGTAACTTAAAAATTTGTTTCTTTTTTAACCCTTAGCTTGCTTCCATTCATCGTGTATGTCTACATGGATTGTGTATAGTTCAATAAATCGTCACATTTTAAATCATTATAATCCTAAAGTCAAAGATAAATGACTTAGCAATTTAGCATACCAGATTAAACAAAAGCATATATTCAGGTTTCTTAAATGAACTGTGTTTTGTGTTATGTTTAGAAGCAAAGGAATTCAAATATTTAATTTTTTTATTTATAATTCATCAAATATTCTAT
>SNQN01000845.1:69036-100731 GCA_008642245.1 Bassia scoparia | reverse complement strand
ATTAGTTTTTTTAAAAGATTATTTACGCACTGAGGCTATCATTCATATTTCACTCTCACATCATAGAATAACATTAATGTGTATTTAGTTTCATTTTATTGCCAATTGAGTTAACTTTCTTTTGAAAGGCACAGGTCAAAACTTAGATCATTAATATTTTTTCAATTTACTGCTCGTTCTAAAAACTAACTGTGTATATATATGGATAGTGAAGTGAATAAACTTGATAATATTGAAACATCATGAGATCTAATCCGACAAAATTTCAATTCATAATAAGTAGGGAGAACGTAGATCAATAGAAAGTGTAGAACTAAAATACAAATAAATACTAAATAATAGAGCATTGCTATTGCATTTATTAGGTGTGATTACATTTTTAATGATGTATATATAAGGATAGAGTGGGTGGTAGATCAGTTAATTAGTTGTTTTCATCCCGATTTAAAAAGACATGAGATCGATTCCCACCCAGCCCTTATGACTCATTTCACCAAAAAAAACAATATGATGCGCTTTTTATTGGATCATTCACTAATAATGTTTCTCTTGATAAGTCAAAGGAAAAAATGATGCACATAGCTAGAAATCCACTAATTAACAAGTCCACATTTACAAAACAATTCAACCCTTGACCTCCATCTTGTGGCGCCTAAGCATGATCAGTAGACTCTAGTGTGGTATATAAATCAAACATTATTAGCTTAAATAGCATACAACAACATTTAATTTAATTAGTTGCATCTAGTAGAGTAGTGCAATTCTTATTGATCAAATAATATGTTACAAATTCACCTCAATTCCTCTTACAATCTCCTTCTCTTCTCTTCTTCTCTCGCGAGGGTCTCGCGCCGGTAGCATCTTCTATCTATTGGGGCAAAACGGATTCGAAGGGACTCTCAATCAAACTTGTGCAACAGGCAGGTACAAAATGTAACGGTTGCCTTCCTTAATGTTTTGGGTCACGGTCGAACCCCATCGCTTAACCTAGCGCGCACTGCGACCCATCTTCCGGTGGTGACCAACGTGGGGCCGCAACGTGAGTATTGCCAATCATTGGGATCAAGGTCATGCTCTCCCTTGGAGTGGTATATGGAAACGATGGCTTCTCCTCTAGGAAAGATGCCATGGATTTGCAACGTTACCTTTGGGACAACTTTTGGGTGGGATACCTGTCGAGTTTTGGCCTCTTGGTAACGCTGTGTTCGATGGCATAGACTTTGCCATCGACAACTCAAACACGACCAATATTGGATGATCTAGCAAGATCTGTGTCGCGGTATAATCTGTTCAGGAAGAACACGAAGTATACCTAACCGCGGCACCTGCAATGCCCGTTTCCTAACACATATTTGGACCGGCCTTAGAACAGGCTATTGATTACGTTTGGGTTCAATTTTATGACCACCCGTCAATGCCAATAATAATGGTGATACTAAAAATCTATTGAATATGGACATGTATGGTTCTTCGACCGGGTATATAAGGAGACTGTTTAGGGGGTGTCCGGCGCTGAATGGGAGCGGAGACGGTATATACGGCGATGTACTGAAAACACAAGTGCTTCCTAAGATCAAAACGGTCCCCATTTATGGAGGAGTATTGTTTGTGTCTAAGTATTGGGATGAGACACTACTGGGTATAGTCCAGCAATTGTTAGGAGTGATGAAGTGTGCTCTACTCTTAATCATCAGTTTTCAAACATAATATACTTCTTATACAATATGCTGAATAATGATACTTATACTTCATTATGTTTGATATACATGCATGAAATAGTCCAATATAACAAAATTTAACAGGATTCATCACCATGTACCGTGTTCGAGAATGAGAGATAACTCAGTTGCTAAAAGATTCTCTCTCCCGGTGGTCGGTCCCACGCTCTACTCCCTAACGCTGAGAAAAGAATGTACCGTGTTAGACTAATCCAAACATAGATCAAATAACAGAATGGATCAAAGTCCAACATGGTTGGTTCTAGTATACTCCTCCGTATTTTAAGACGAACAAACTAAATTTCACACGTATTTTGAAGTTGAGATTAACCATGTAACAAAACAAATAATTCAAAATAATTTAACACAATAATGAATGAGATTATAATTTATCTGTAAATTATTTTGATTAATCGCTCATTTACATTGTTAAATCTTAACCTCGAATGCATGAATATTTGATTTGTTTCGTTTAATTGATACGAAGGAGATGTATAGTTATAATATATAACTCTTTGAAATTTATTAGGAATGATCTATTAGTTAACCTTTGTGCTAAAATATTATCATCTGAAAATTTAGAGCTGCTAAATTGATGAATTGAGATGAATAGCACAATTAAGGCACGATCATACATTGCCGCTCTTCATTAGCAAGATAAATTAATGTATTTCAATATTTTGGGTGAAGGTTTTTTTTTTTTTTTGGTGCACATACATGAGCCACAAGGGCGGATAGTATTTATAATGGGGAGAGAGAAATATGAGAATTCGAACCCTTGACCTCTGAGATCAAAGATGGAGTTAGAGCCGTTGCTCCAAACCTCTTCCTCTTCTTTTGAAGTTAATTACGATTGAAACAGTAAACAGCCCTAGAGAGATCTAACAAGTGTTTCCAATTGAAAGAATTACACACTCGAGATGGAATGAGGATAAAATAAAGGTTATGGAAAAAAAAACTCAATAACTTGTAAACCTAATGCAAAAATATGAATGGAAAAAGGAGGGTTTTTTTAGATTAATTTTATGATAAATTAGGTGGTGTGAGGTTAGGATAGGAAATGGAGATGTCCTAAACTCTAAAGAGATGAAAATTATTGCGGATTATTGACGTACATCCGTAGGAAGAATGCACATAGTGTTTTGTTTTTGGTGTTTAGAGATTACAGGTGGAATTATTGTATTAGAGAACGATCGTGGAACCAAATAACAAGAATTCCCTCATCTCAAATGCTTACATAGATAGTTTAACACTGCAACACACATTAGGGTAATAGCATATATATGTTTCATTTTGTTTGAGTAATAACAGCGAGATTTCCAATATCATGCTAAGAATAGCTGGATTTTCACAAGATGTCATTTATTTGATAGAGAAATATAAAAAGGAATATTGAAATTTCGATGTGGTTAAAACTGAAGCAGTTACTTTTGAAATAACTATAAAAAAAAGAACGACTGAGTGTTAGAATCAAAGTTGAAAAGAGGATCTCACTTATTATCTCATCATTAAACTGTGCATGAGACTTAATAAACTCTCACAGCTCTAAGGAGTAAGGGATAAAAGAAAGAAGAAATCATGTTCTTTTTTTATTACTATCCTCAACGTATGTGTATAAGATAGTTGTATGTTGGCTTTGGTTGTGGTAGAATTTTCAGGGGAAAATGAGAAAGGATTTCGCAATGACAATGTTTGGCTGAAAAACAAAAATATAGTCATGAAAAATTGGACTTTTTGGACAATATTTTGTGGAAATGGTAAAACTTACCTTGATACCCATCGTCATATGTGATTAAACCACGAAAATTGAGACAAATGACGATTTTTGAGGTGATTCCATTAGCTCTTTGTTGTCGTTGGCTTGGTATTAGTTGAACAAGCCATGAGAGGGAGTTAGATTTTCATTTTCGAAGCTAAAGTATGGCGATGCTCAATCATACGTGACCTTAACCGTGGGAAATTTGGAAAATTTTGAAGCGGTCGTTAGACACGATTCTAATGGCCGCTTTTCGAAATTATAGCTTATGAAAATGAGTTTTCTACATAAATTTTTAAACTGCTGAAAATTTTGTGGTAAGTTACTACAATCATATATTAAGCACTCGCAAAATATTGGGCAAAACTAGGTTTTATGACGACTTAAGGCTGCGAACACTCAAACTTCCAGTCGTGTAACGCTCGTGTGGAGGCACACACTCATCATATTTAAGGCTGAAACTTTATGAGGGGTTACCCAACCCTTAAGGAGTGTGAGAATTTTGAACAAAATGCGAGACGGTCGCCGAAATGACGATTTCGATGACCAAAATCGAATTTTATATCAGAAAAAATGAGGATTCGAACCAATTTGGTTGGAAGAGCTGAAAATTTGTGATTGGTTCCCACAACTATATAATGATGCAAGCAAATTTGAGACACAAGAACAAAAGATCGATGTGATGAAGTTTCGAAGGATTTTCCTTTGAACTTACAAACGTCAAAAAGCACGTGAGAGACACAACACTATTAACATTTCGGTTGAAATTTGCCGATGAGCATCCCTCATGAGTCATGACCTTAGGTGTGAAGAGAAAAATTAGGCAAAACTATGACAATCGTCAAACGATCCAAAATCGAAGTGTAGTCCACGTTTTTTGGCTCGAAAAGCCCCGTTGGCAAATGACCTCAAAATTTGGTGGTTTTTAGGGTCATGTGAGGTGTTGTTCATGAAAGTTTGTGTCAAAAGAGCTCGCTGCAGAAGTCCAGTTCAAAACAAATATCGCCCTCTACCAACAAGAGCAAATAAATAAGAACCTCGTCGTCCTTCGAGAGCGGCACTCCAAAATGAAAAGGGTAAGGGTCGATTTATGTGGCAAAATTTTCGTGTCGTGGGGTATATATATTTCCACGTGTTTTCGACCCCTCCGTCTACTTTGCACTACTTCGAGGCATTTCTACGAAAAAGACAATTCGGAATGAATTTCTGAAAATAAATCAAAAATGTTATTACTTTCTTAATTCTGCAGTAGTTTATTATTTATAAATTGTAAGTCAACAAATAAGATAATTGTTCATCCTAAAATCAATCGATAATTGAAGGATCTTTGACGATTTAAAACAAAGCAAGTTTATACTTCAATTAGACAAGGCAACTAGGAGCCTCCACAATTACACTATTTTTATGAGCGATACGATCCATTTCATAGATTATCTACAAGTGGATAAATGATTTTTTTTCTTTGTTTTTGGCAATTTGCATTTATCATGTTAGTGCTTCACTAGCTCAAGAATAATCTTCTTTATTTTTTTTAAAAATAAAACAACGCAATGTACAATGTTATTTAATGATACAGTATAAATATATATTATTGGTACAACCATTAAACTTTTAGTTGGGATGATCCATTGACATGGTATCAGAGCGAACATGACACAACTTAAACTATTATGTACGGGGTGATAAAGTTAATATTATATTTTTGTACATGGACATAAACTTTAGGTTGAAATGATCCAATATGCATAGTATTAATGCGGCGGCTTCGACTAGTGGACAAGCTTATAAGCTAGTTTGTCTTCTTTGTTAGTGTATTCATTTAATGATAGACGTTTATATAATGCAATATTGTGAGTAGTGTGCAGGCTTAAACAAACCAGATGATGAGATGAAGTTAGCCGCTCTTTTATTTTTTATTCGTCTCCTTGGTATTAGTCTCACTGTATAATTAGTCAAAATTCATTAATAAAATGCGAATTGGTGTGTTCATATTGCACATTTAGTGGAACGCGATGATGCGTTCAGTCTAACGTGTCCAAGTTGCTGTATTAGATGTGAGATAGTGAATTATGATTAGGTGTTGACATGATTCCATCAGATGATGAAATAGTACAATTGAGTTAATGGGTTATCAAAAATTTAGTTCGAGTTCGGTTCATCATTGAATTGAATTACTAAATGAGCCGAACAATTTACTACTAGTTAAAGGTGAAACTCGTTAATTAATTAAGATTTAGGGTCGAGTCTTAAAAATAGAAAATCGAATTTGGAGAGATGTTGTATGATCAGCTAATGCTCTGTAGCATCCGTGCTTCAGCGAGGAATGATTGACATAGAGTCACATTTGTTATGTTCACAAATCAACAAGGACAAAAAATCGTTCTAACACACAAGAAATTAATTAATTCATCAGAGAATATCACGAATATGTTGGATAAGATTTGACCATCATGCAAGTTGAATTGGCTAATTCAATGGTCAACTTTCTTAGGACAACAAAATCAGTTGAATGTAATTTAGTAGCTTTCGTTGACATTCTTTAATAACTAACATTTTTATTTCAAACAGAAGAAACTCCAAAACATATGATTCGTTTCTTCTATTTGTATCATATGATAATATGAAATCACCCACTATCATATGAGTTCTTAATGAACTGGGAATTAATTTTGATTTTTTTTATTGGTGCAAATATAATTGAATGAAGAAAAAACAATATTAGAAAATTAAAAAAGAAATTACAAGTGCATCCAAAGTTGAACTAAATTAAGTGATGTGGTGCAATATTAGGTAGTCTTCTAATAGGGTGATTCCTAATTGTTTACCTATACGATAATAGTGAAACATGTTGGAGTTTGATAAATAGACACACAATCACCAAAATAACGC
The DNA here is from genome assembly GCA_008642245.1 of Bassia scoparia. Taxonomy (NCBI): domain Eukaryota; kingdom Viridiplantae; phylum Streptophyta; class Magnoliopsida; order Caryophyllales; family Amaranthaceae; genus Bassia; species Bassia scoparia. Next base: position 94,368 of record SNQN01000845.1, on the reverse strand, counting down.
ACATAAGTAGCATCCAATTTCGAACTACAGTCTCGTTTTCCTCGTTGAAATTGAGGTCAAGTTTGTAAAAAAAAGTTTGGTTCAGTAGTGATATATTAGTTCAATTCTTAAAAATAAGTTAATTTTTAAGAAATTTCTAAGGTTTAATAAAATAAATTCAATGCGTAGTAATAAGTCAGTAGAAATAATTCATTCAACAAATCACTTAGCGAGACAGAACTAAAGTGGATTGATGTATATGTACTAAAATTTTGTTTCTTTTTTAACCTTAGCTTGCTTCATCATTCATGTATGCTATATGGATGTGGTAAAGTTCAATAATCGTCACATTTAAATCATTAAATCTAAAGTCAAAGATAAATGACTTAGCAATTTAGCATACAGATTAAACAAAGCATATATTCAGGTTTCTAAATGAACTGGTTTTGTGTTGTTAGAAGCAAAGGAATCAAATATTTAATTTTTTATTTTAATTCATCAATATTCTATTGTTTGAATTTCAAAAGATACAAACTCGAACACTATCAATATCTTCCATCAATATACTACAATAAGGAAAACTATTATTAAACATTAACAATTATCTTAAGACTAATATTTGATAATCAAATTTAAGAGAGTTATTTGAACAACTAAATTGTTCATAAGAAGAGTGTAGGGGATAGCTCAGTTGTTAGAGCCGTCTCTTGATTCTAAGAGACTTTAGGATCGATTTCATACTCGTTCTTATGACTTCTAAAACAGCATAAAAATTTTCCAAAAAAAACAATAAAATTGACTAATTTAGCCAAGAAGATAGCCGGTAAGTGATTAACTCCATCCATTGCACTTGCTGTCGATGCGCACCATTCGGAAGCCAGGGTCCCACACATATTGTGCGCCACTATGTCAAACGTTGACCGCATTTGGCGGTCACTAACCAACGTCATATATAATGACATTCAACAAGTAAACAATATCTAGAAAATCTCATCATATCTAAACACTAGCACAACATTATGCAAAAAGCTCTATCTCCTTCCTCTCTTTCTAGCCCTTCCTCCCTCTTTGCTCGCCAGCCGCCATTATGGTGGTCGTCGTGGTGGCATTGCTATATATTGGGGTCAAAATGGGAACGAGGGGCGCTTGAATGAGACGTGTGCCACCGGAAGGTACAAATAGTCAAGTGGCATTTTGAATGTTTTGGAGGGGGGCAAGTCCCAACATGACTTAGCGGGTCATTGTGACCGCAGTCTGGTGGGTGTGTTGGTTGTCTAGTGAAATCAGTTTTGCCAAAAGCGAGGTATTAAAGCTACTCTCCCTAGGGGGTGGCATAGGGAACTACCATTTTCCTCCAGAGACTGAGCCAAAACTTCGCCAATGATTGGGACAACTTTCTAGGAGGCCATTCAAAATCTAGGCCTCTGGACATGCATCGTTGGATGGAATTGACTTTGATATCGAGTCAGGATCCACCTTATATGGGATGACTAGCGCGGTTCTAAATACTACAACCACGGGAGGGGCCAAAGAGGTTACTAGGCGCGGCCCAATGCCCATTTCCGCAAGGTATAGTGGCACACCTCGAGACCGGGCTATTTGACTACGTATGGGTCCAATTTACAACAACCACACCACTCAATGGTAACACTAACCAACTCATCAACTCATGAAACTATGGAGCTCAAAGGTTACATTAAGGAGTTGTTCATGGGGCTGCCGGCGACAACAAGAGCCGAAGCGGTTCCTACCGGCCGACGTGCCATCTCCAAGTTCTCCCTATAATAAAGAGATCACCCAATAGGGAGGAGTTATGTTTTGGTCAAGTATTGGACGATCAAAGTGGCTACACTAAGCAAATTGTCAACTATATTGAAATGTGAAAGTTGACTTACAAAAATAATTACTTATTTAATGATGTGTTTATTGCATTATTAGTTACGATCATAATTAAGTGAACCCCAATTGTGCAAGAGATGGATCTCGTAATTGCTTCAATAGTTGAGTCAAAAAAAAAAAGTATCATTGACTTTTTCTTTATTATTTTTTTTAAAAAATATGATGTTCAGGCTTTGATTGTAAGTGTTGAGACAATAGGTCTATTATGTCCCGGAACCATTGGTCCTCGAGCAATATGTTCATTTTCGAAACTAGAAATGTTAATTTCCGAAATAAAATGTTATTATTCCGAAAATTAAGTGTCTATTTCATTTAGTGAACATTTGATAGTTTGAAAATGAACATTTTGGACATGTTGAGATGTACATGTTATAGTTTCAGAAATGAAATTTGTCCGGGACATTGAGAGGACGATTGGTCCCGCCATAATATAGACCAGTTGTTCACAACTGTACAAGCGCCGAACGCCATATTTTTTTTAAAAAAAATAATATAAGAAAAAGTCAAATGATACTTGTTTTGGTACATTCACTATTGAGCAATTAGAATCAGATTTCTGTGCCATGGGGTGCACTTAATATGAACGTAACTATAAGCAATAAACACATCATTATAAAGTAATATTTTGTAAGCAACTTCATTTAAATATATGGTTGACAATTGTAGTGTTAGCCACTTTGATCGTCAATACTGGACAAAAGCATAACTTCCGTATTGTGGGTATCTCTGTGATATAGGAGACACGTGGAATGAAGCACGTCGGCGTAGAACCGCTTCCGGCTGCTTGCTTGTCGGCGAGCATGAACAACTCTTCATGTAACTTTTTTGAGCTCCATAGTTTCCAGAGTTGATGAGGTGGTAAGTGTTACCAATTGTAGTGGCAATGTGGGTGTTGTAAGATTGAATACTTAGTTCAATTTGATAGCCGCCTTAGGGGTGTTGCAGAATACTGTCGGAATGGGCATGAGGGGCCGGCAGGTAATTCCTCTTGCCCCTCCGTGGTTGTAATATTTTAGAAACGGTAGATCATCCAATATAAGGTGGATCTGACTCGATATCAAAAGCAATCCATCAACGATGCATCAGAAGGCCTGATTGAATGGCTCAGAAAGTTGTCCAATAGTCTTGGCGAAGTTTTGGCATGCGTCTGCTGAGGAAATAGTAGTTCACTATCACCCTGGGAGAGTAGCACTTTAATAGCTCGCTTTTGGCAATAACCGTTTCACTAGACAACCACACACCACCAGACTGCGGGTACAATGAACCGCTTAAGTTATAATTGGGACTCCCCCTAAAGACATTAAAAATCCACGTTGAAATATTGTATCTCCGGTGGCACACGTTATTCAAGCGCCCCTGTTCCTATTTATGACCGCCAATGTATGGCAAGCACCACGACGACACATAATGGCGGCTGGGCGAGCAAAGGGAGGAGGAGGGCTGAGACAGAGAGGAGGAGATAGAGCTAGTGCATACAGTTGTGGGTTAGTGTTTAGAGATGATTGAGATTTTCTAGTTAGTGTGGTTTTAAGCTGTTGAGTGATATTATATATAGAGTACGTTTTTGGTTAGTGACGCGCCAAAGCGGTCAACGTTTGAATAGTGGGCCAGCAAATAGTGGGGACCTGGCTTCAATGTGCGCATCGACAGTGCCAATGCATAGGATTGGGTAATACTTACGGCTATCTGCTTGGCTAAATTAGTCAATTTTATTGTTTTTGTTGGAAAGATTTTTATGCGTGGTTGAGACAGTCATAGAAGGGTAGAAACGATCTAGAAGTTCTTAGAATAAAGAGACGGCTCTAACCAACTTGAGCTATCCCTACACTCTTTCTTATGAATCAATTTTAGTTGTCAAATAACTCTCTTTAAATTAGATTATCAAAATATAGTCGTAGATAATGTTAATGTTTAAATAATATGTTTTCCTTATTGTTCATTGGACTATTGATGGAAGATAGTGAGGAAGTGTTCGAGTTTGTTATCCTTTGAAATTAAAAGCCAGGGTCCCACACATATTGCTGCCCACTATGTCAAACGTTGACCGCATTTTGGCGCGTCACTAACCAACGTACTCTATATATAATGACCACTTCAACAAGCTTAAACCACATATYCTAGAAAATCTCATCATATCTAAACACTAAGCCACAACATGTATGCAACTAAGCTCTATCTCCTTCCTCTCTTTCTAGCCCTCCTCCTCCCTTTGCTCGCCCAAGCCCGCCATTATGGTGGTCGTCGTGGTGGCATTGCTATATATTGGGGTCAAAATGGGAACGAGGGGCGCTTGAATGAGACGTGTGCCACCGGAAGGTACAAATATGTCAACGTGGCATTTTTGAATGTCTTTGGAGGGGGGCAAGTCCCAACTATGAACTTAGCGGGTCATTGTGACCCGCAGTCTGGTGGGTGTGTTGGGTTGTCTAGTGAAATCGAGTTTTGCCAAAAYCGAGGTATTAAYGTGCTACTCTCCCTAGGYGGTGGCATAGGGAACTACTCATTTTCCTCCAGAGACGATGCCAAAAACTTCGCCAAGTACTTGTGGGACAACTTTCTAGGAGGCCATTCAAAATCTAGGCCTCTTGGACATGCATCGTTGGATGGAATTGACTTTGATATCGAGTCAGGATCCACCTTATATTGGGATGATCTAGCGCGGTTTCTAAATACCTACAACCACGGGAGGGGCCAAGGGGTTACCTAGGCGCGGGCCCTCAATGCCCATTTTCCGCAGGTATATGGGCACACCCCTAAGAGACACGGCTATTTGACTACGTATGGTCAATTTACAACAACCCACCATGCCATTACAATGTAACACTACCAACCTCATCAACTCATGAAACTATGGAGCTCAAAGGTTACATTAAGGAGTTGTTCATGGGCTGCCGGCCGACCAACAAGCAGCCGGAAGCGGTTCCTACCGGCCGACGTGCTCATCTCTCAGTTCTCCCTATAATAAAGAGATACCCAAATACGGAGGAGTTATGTTTTGGTCCAGTATTGGACGATCAAAGTGGCTACACTAAGCAAATTGTCAACATATGAGAAATGTGAAGTTGACTTACAAAAATATTACTTATTTACTTTATAATGATGTGTTTATTGCATTTAGTTACGATCATAAATTAAGTGAACCCCAATTGTGCAAGAGAATCTGATCTGTAATTGCTTCATAGTTGAATGTAACAAAAAAAAAAGTATCATTTGACTTTTTTTTTTTTATTTTTTTAAAAAAAAATATGGATGTTCAGGCTTTTGTTGTAAGTTGTTGAGATTCATCAGTGGGCCTGTTTGGATGGGCCGCCAACAGTACAAGTGGATTTAATTTGATGGTAAAAATAAGGTCCTCTTTGTGTTTTTTTGGGTGCAATTTGTTGAGATTAATAATAGTTTGTAATAAATATGAATGAGATTAATTATGATGTTTTTACCCTTATTGTAAACATGTACTAACACAAATTCACATATTGAAGCCCCCACACGAGAAGAGTATCACATAATATATTTTGGTTAAGTTTTCATTATAAAACCAATTGATAATGTGTGACTCGTGTGAGATATTATTAAACATCATCACTTCATTATTTTCAATGTGTGACTCTGTTGAATATATATTCTCCAATACATCCCCTCACATCACACTTGAACTACCATTAAACTTGCCAATATGAACAGTTTCACACTTCCTTATTAGACTATGAGATAATAGTGTACTTAGGACGACAACTCATAAGGCTACTTATCCAAACAAATATTCAAATAAAACATCTACAAATCTACAATGGTTTGGTAAAAGGAAGCAGAATTGTGATTTCAATTCAGTGTGAGTCCCGAGGTAGGGTACAAAGGATCGATTATATTCATGTTCTCTTGATCCGTTCACTACTACAAAAAGGAAAAACAACGCCTCAAAATTGCTTAAGAGAAACTCCTCGAAGCGTTCTCCATGTCGCAGTTCCTTAGCTGAGAGAATACCTTTTTTAGTGTTCTCTTTAGCCTAAAACAAAAAGGAACAATTTGGAACATTTGCTATTCTTTGATTCATAATTGACTTGAACTTACCACGATTGTAGGAGTATTTTTAGACTGACTCATTTATTAATTGACAAGTACATCGATATAACATTACTGTAGTCTGTCAAAACTCGAGGTTAGCAATAGCTAGAAATAATGCAGGGAAGGGTTGCCTACGATAGGAATGAGTTGAACTCATGGGTCTCATTCCCTTATTCTAAACAAAAATTAAACCACCATCTTAATTGAAAGATGGACTTTAAGGGGAATCACCAAGAAATGATTAACTAACTGTACTATTTGAACAAATGTTACTTACACTACCTATATTAGTGACCAAAGTCAATGTTAACAATTAGATTAATTGGTTAAAGTTTCTAGCGATAGTTCTCGAAACTGAGACGAATCTCTTTCCACATCATTGTCAAATGTGACTCCCTGTTTACATACCAAAAAAAATACGTACAAGTAATTGGTGATTGACAAAGTATCTTGACATCCGTGACCGTGTGGTGCATGATAGGATGGTCAAGGTAACTCAGAGAATAATGGTTCCTGGATAACTTTATTTACAAATAGCAGCCTCCTTTTGCTTTTTTCTAAAAAAAATTTAATTCAGTTTTGTAAATTAAAAACACAAAATCAAGTTCAACCAATCAGTTATTAACAAGTTCCTAAGCACATGTGGTTGTTGATAAAATCAGAAAGTGAACTCAAATGGCTAAAGGTTGAGGAAAAAAAAAGCAAAAGTTGTATGTTGATCAAAAAATTCACATTTTAACAACACAAGAAGCATTTGATAACATAACAAACAAATTGCCAAAATAAAATTTCGATTTATAAATCGCAGCCTATTGATTAATCACCGCTCGGAAAAATTTGCCATCATGTAGGGCTATAGCTAGGAAATACTTGATCATAGACGAAATTAATACATTGGGCCGTTGAAAACTCCAATGATAGACACTTGCTAGATGGCATCGTCCACCTTTAGAATCTCACGTGAGATAGATGACTTTTTGTAATTATATAATTATATATATTTACTCGAATTATATTATAATAGTGCTACTAAGATGCAAATTTTGCAGTAATTTAAAAATTCATATAGTGATATACTTACCGCTAATTATTTACTACAATTGGAACGACATCAAATAGTGCATAAAGCATACAGAGTCAAATTTCTATGCAATTGCGCAAGTACCATGTGGCACTCATGATATTGAAATAATAATGAAGATTATTATAGTCTGTTACATTAGTTAAAAATCTTAAAATAAATTAAACTGAAATATTTAACAGAAATGATATGAATTGAATTATTTTAATCGATTAGAATTCAATTAATTGAACTGAACTAAACTAAAATTATATTGAAATTAACAAGTCAGTCTTTTTTATGCAAAAGTTGAGGAATTCATTAATTAAAAGGAGGAAGTTCAAGGTTTTCTCCTTCAAATACAAATCCGAGACGACCTTAGGTGGTCTGTCCAAAAACAAGACATCATTGTTTAAGTTACAAGCAATATGATTTCTACTCTTATAATAAATTAATACGGAGTAATATTTTGTAATAGAGTAATCTGTCTAAGGGTACTCTTGTAATTATACAATCGTAGGTTGTAATCTGTTTCTGAARCAATAGCTTAGAACGAAGATCATCAAAAGTTAATTGTCCCAGGAAATGAATCAAAGTCGTTAAAAGAGCAGAATAATCTCCATTACCCCGTAAGCTAAGCCAAGAAGAGTATACTCAACTAGATCATGCAAAGGTACATGGGAATTAATAGCAGTAAGTGAGTCCGCAATTAATTAATCTCACGCAAATAGTTATCCATGGATTGATTCTTAGATTTTTGGAGACTAATCAACAAGCGTTTCAATTTCATGGAGTGGGCATGACAATTTGCATAAAATAAATAAATTAATTTAGGGTTACGGTAAACTTAAATTCTGATACCATGCGTGAATATTTGTGTGACTCACCATAAATAGGAAGTCCTGATATTATATATGTACATAAACAGATTACAATCTATAATTATATAATTACAAAAATAACCTTAGACATATTACTTTATTACTTTGTAATTATTATAGTCTTAGCTAGTAAGAAAAAAAATATAGTCTTAGACTTTTTAGTGTTGAATATCAAAAGATTCCTTCAAGTTGCCAATGCTGATTGTAAAAAATGGCATCTTGTTGGGTCGTTGATTGTAAAAGTATTATGAAGGACTTCACTTCATTTGCTTTTTTTTTTGGCAAAATATACACGAGAGTTGTTTTATCTACTTGTTTTTTTCTTCTTTTTTATTTGGAAGGATAAGGCATACATGCATGACATGCAAATGTGTAGTTGCTACATTTTCCGCATTATTTTTCACCAGGCTGTTACTTCAATTTTCTCGGTTCAATTTAATTATTTTAATTAATTTATTAAGATAACGATGATAATAATAATAATAATAATATAATAATAATATATAATATTATATCAAATACTTATATATATGTATTGTAGTCTTCAGAAGTCAAGTTAGCCTCTGAATAGATAATAACCCTTATTTTCTTCTAAGATCAACAAACTCTATGTTAGAGATTCACGAGTCCACACTTACTCTAAACACCACATCTCTAACATACTTTGTAGATTATTCTATCGAGTCAGTTAGTAATTGATAAAGTATTAAAACTAAAATTGTAATTTCCCAACTAAAAAGACTTTTTTTTAATAAAAAAACGAGAAGTCAATAGGGAAATAAAAGAATATTAGTGTGATGGCTAAAAAATAAAATGAAAGAATGTGGAACTGTTCGGCGCCCACACGGCGAACCGCTTATGTTATGTCACGTACTCGTTTACTTATCACTGTTAAGTGCTTCACTCTGACGTATCTTAATGTCTACTACTACATACTCATGTACTACTTTACGTACTCGTACACAACACACTCACTCACTGTAGTTAGGAGATCTGCTTTGTCATTTACATTTTCACCACTGTCAACGCTGTATATCTCTCTCTCCAACATCAATAACATTTGATCCACCATACCCTTCACTATGCTATGCAAACACACCAAACTCACATCTAACCAGACTTCGACTCAAACAGTACAGACACGGGAAACGCTTTAAAAACAGTCGTAAGTTTACGGATGCTTGAACGAAGTCGCAAACGATTTTAAAAAAAATTCGTATTTACGTACTTTCCTTATTACCTTGGCCAAAACATGCCGACGGGCATCCTCGACCTTACAACACTATGGCCCCAAACTACGGCCAAACAGTGCCTCGCCTAGTTTGCCCATGGCTATTTAGAGTCCAAAATGCAGCTCGCCAACCTAGCAAACCCACTCGATCTGGCCGCCGGTTTACACGAAGACCATGTGCTCTCGCTAAACTAGCGGCCACACCATGGTGGTCTCACCTAATTTGACGAGCTACATAAAAAAACTTCGATTTAATTAAGGCAAACTCGAAGTTCACACGAATTGACGAATTTTTTAATCGCTTCATTTGTTTAGCATTTCAGCTCTACTGAAAGAGTTTAAGACCATATGTTTCACGCTCAAATTGCTCATGTTTAAACTTTAATGTGCTTAGACTATTAGTTTAAAGTCTATTGCAATAAGAGAAAAATTTGATTAGGAGCTCCATCTGTAAAAATACAGACAGACCTAGGAGCCATGAACGATGGAACCACCATGAATTGAATCATTAATAATTGTTTAATTGCTTATTGTTTACTTACTTATCTAAATAAGCTATTTTAGACTTTCGAGTAGTCTATATTTGTTTAGCTTGTAATTTATTTTGTTTACCAATGAATTTATTTATTTTACTTAAAATTACAAAATTATAGTTTAGATAAATAAACAAATTTTTTTTCTTAAAAAATAAGAAAAGTTTATTTAGAATTTTAATTTAGGTGAAAAAAGGTAAATAGCAATCTACATAGCTATACACCAAGTATCAGTCGAATTGACCACGTGTCTACAAAAGCCAATGAAAGATTGCAATGTTCCCTTTAAATTGTCATCATATACCTTCACTTTAAAAACAATAATTACTCTAGTTTAAAAAATTTGGGGTTTGATGTTTCTATAAACCGCTATTCCCCCCCCCCCCCCCCCCCCCCCCCCCCCCCCCCCCCCCCCCCCCCCCCCTTCAGAACTTTATCCATAATGATTTTTTAATCAAAATATCCAAATGGGCGCCGTCTAATTATTACCGGCCGTAGGGGCGTAATGTTATTAAACACTAGACATGTACAACATAAAATTATAAGATCCTGCACAAGGGGTACATTTATTAAGGGATGAATTATGAGGATCAAACTCTGGCCACAAGCTAAATTTATTCAAAACATATTGATGACAAAAACATCCAACCCAATACTGACTCGAAAACTGACACAGAAAAAGTCAGCCTTGAACACAAAAGTAAATTCGAACCATTCTTTACCAAATCGTTAATATAAAAACCCTTATAAAGTGAATCGATTTTTACCGATTAACCCGCCGATTTGTCTAGTAAATCACCCTACATAATGTTTCATTATGTACAATTACAATTATCATCGAAAATAAAATAGAAATATTGCACGAGTCACACTTATTGCAATAAAAAGAAATGAGGGATGTTCGTAAAAATTATTATGAAAATGGCAATTATGCATTTTTTAATTTAGCTCAAAATACTTAGTCTATCTTTTACGAAACACCAAAGAATTTTTTTTAAACAAAAGTTTAATCAACTGAGCCGACCTTTACCGAACTTTGGTCGTGAACAAATAAACTCGACCATTCCTGAAAATGATTAAATTGAAAACGTCGAGACATCTGATACTCGACCGAGCATAACGACCTAGAACGATTTACCTAACAATTAATACCATAGCTCTAACACCCCCCTCATTTTACGAGTATATTCATTTTCTAAATGTTTAAGCTCAAGCACTCAGAGTTGTATACAAGGAAAGTATGTGGTTAGTAACAATATAGTTATGTGTTAAAGTATTTGTTTTGAACCAATTATAATTATTTTTATTCTTATAATCTGATTTAATTTTCTTATTAGTGTTATACCGAATTTTTTTCAATAAGCATATGAGTGATTAATAAATTGGATTGAAAATAATAATTTTTGTAAAACAAAAATTAAAAATCGGAACACTAGTATAATAAACGGAGAATTCTATTATTCGTCTAAGACCGCATAGCTCCCAAGCCACAATCTAACATCGCTCGAAAATGGAATCAAATACCGAAATACAAATAAAGAGCCTCTCTTTTTTCCCACATAACCAGCCCACCCCTCAGATTCTCATCTCTCCTTCTCTCCACCTCTTTCTCTCTCCTCCTTCTGAAAACATCGACAACAAAACATCTTACAACAACAACAAAATTTGGCAAAAAAAAAAAATCAAATAAAAAACAAAGAGTATATTTTTGGCACATCTTCACCGTTTCTTTGTTGTCTCAAACCTGTGTCTCGGCTTCGCCGCTAAAACAATCTCATTCCTGTTTCTTCATCATTTCCTTCTTTTCATTATTATTATTTATTATTTATAACCTTTTTATCATCCTTTCATCAATTTATTCATCATTCTAGATTAATCGGGTACTTTTTTCTTCTATTTTTATTCAAGTAATCCCTTGCTATGCTAGATCAATGAATTAACAGTGATATTTTAATATTTTTCAGAATTTGTTTTGTGATTGATTCTGTGTGAAATAACGGCTAGTTTCAGAGCCTTCTTTGGTGGCTTTTTTATTGAATTATAAAAAAGAACTAATTTGGTAAGTTTTGTCTTATTATTGTATGATGTCATTATTTAGTTCGTACTGAAATTCTTTGGATTGGTTTCATTTTCATTTCAATCTTCAGTGTTTGTTAAGTGTAATTTCCTTGTGTCGAAGTCACTTTTTTTCCTCTCCCCTTTTTTAGGGACTTAATTATGTTATTTTGTAACATTTTTGTATAATGAAGTAAAGAATTAATTTAAATGGGTATCTGTATACGGTTTAATGTTATGCTGGTTTGTAATGAGTGTAAAGATAACTTTTATGTCGTTTTTCATTAAAAACAAAAAATCTAATTGATGAATATCTTTGCTGATTATGAAGTGAATCAGTGGGGAGTGAAAACCAGCTTTCCTATATTCCATTTTGTGAAGTTGTTTGATATCATTTCCCTTTTGTATATTCTGTTAATTTAGGAAAGAACTATCTTTTTCGAATTGAATAAGGATATTCATATAAGCTAGTTTATGAGTGAATGATTTTGCTTCACAAACTTAAGGTGAAATAATATGCATTTTCCACCATTGATTTATCTTTCTCCGTTTCTCGAAGATGTGTATTTATGCCAAATGATTGGAGCTTTTTCAAAGTTTAAGGTAGTTCTTGTTGATTGTCGCACTACGTCAGTTTTCCTGTGTATGGGAGTAGTTCATGATATTTTACAACGATCGTGTTTAGCCAACCCCAAATTGCTTGACTTATGCTTTGTGTAGTGTATATTCCAAAACCTTTTCAGTTTGATTAAGCTATTTCATTTTCCTTGTGTTTTTAGCAGCTAGCGTTAGTGTATAGAGTTTGTCTGATACGATATTCATTTGATATACTCGAAATATAGACTCGCAATTGCTTGAGAGATCCATTAATTATCTAAATGACCCCATTTATTCAAACTGCCCTTTGTTCATCGGTGACATGGCAGCGCGGCTCTTGCTTTTGTGGCTTGGTTTCTTTTGTTTTTGTTGTTGTGTGCTGGTTTTGAAATTAAATTTATTGGTTTCCTTTGCTGACAGAATGGGAGATTTCCTGGATGCGAATGGGAAGATCATGAATCTCTGCTGATATGTYTTTAGATATCGCGTGCTGATAGAGATTGTTGTTGTTCAAGTATCTATCATGGACCGCAGAGATACATCAGGATTTGTCAGTGGTGGTTGTCTGCGCAGCAGTTTGTTGTGTTGTTGATAATGTCGCCCTTCAATTGTTAATACTAGTCAGGGTGGCTAACAGATTCTGTGTTTTTATATTAGTTAGATGATACTTTTTTGTTCAAATAAAAGAAGATGGACAAATTTCACATGTGTTACATCTGGGATCCTTTTCCGGCTGCATGCAAAGATTTAGAGGAGATGGATGTTGGCTCGAGCAAGTTTACAGATACTGCCTTGAGCCTCAATATACACAGCACTGATTCAGGAGTAAGGAAAGGAAAGGGGGGTGCTAGTGCTGAACAGCTGAGTTCAAAGCATGAGATTTCTTTGGCCCTCGGATTGGGTAGTTCAGATAGTTCCTTAGGCAGCAAGATGGACTATGCTCCTAATGGAACTGCCTTAACTTCTCAAATAGATGATGATATGCAGTCTTCAGTTGATATCTGCTTAGACCTCAGCATSGACTTGAGGAGTAAGAGAGATGGAAAAGGCACGAAAACGTCTAGTGCCAGTCTTGCAGCACCCGACAAGGAGAGGCCCATGGTTGATCTCGAGTTAAGCTTGTCTACTGGAGCTGGAGAATCTGATCTCACTAGTATTACTATGACTTCTTCACCATTTCAGAATATGACATCTGAGACAGAGCAACTTGTGGATGATGGATCAACATCATCCAAATGGAAACGAGGACCCATTGTGCCTCTTGTTGAMAGGATGAATGCTAATGAAGTTTCAGCGATAGCAAAGGTCCCATCAGTRGTCTCTTTATCAGTGCCTGATACAGCCTCTTTTCCTGTACCTAATACTGATGACATCACTTGCCATTCGAAACAGCAGCGCAAGACTTCGGTTAAGACTTGCCAGTTTCCAGGCTGTCAGAAAGGTGCCAGGGGTGCTTCAGGTCATTGTATTTCGCATGGAGGTGGGCGAAGGTGTCAGAGACCCAGCTGTCAAAAAGGAGCAGAAGGCAGGACAGCATTCTTGGTAGAGGTGTGACCATGGGTGTACCATAAAAGTGCTGAAGCCTATAATCTTGCATTGCCCATGGAGTGGAAGAGTGGCGTGAAGAGTTGCACGCTGCGCAAAGGGAAATCGCCTTGCACCGTCAGGGAATAGAGAAGATCGAAAATCGCACCAGAGTCTGAGGGCTGCTGTCTATGCTTGCTCGATGAGGTCCGCGTGCTCAATTCCCAAATTGTGCAAGTCGCCATAGAGCACAAAATTGTAAGGCAATGGAGATGGAAAAGATCCTTTTCCAGGTGCACCAAGAGCATGAGGAATCACAGCCCCTCTTAAAGACATGGTGGGAAAGCTTGTCTTTCCAAGGAGTGGTGTCGCTCCAAGATGTGTCCATGTGAAAAGTACTGTATTGTGTTCACATGTGTGGCAAGAGATGCGTCCTAATGCAGTAAGAGCGCAAGCGGACGAACAGTTCTGTGTCACCAGGTGATAAAGATGCCAAGTTTGAGATGTAACAGAGTGCACAGGAAGCATTGATTGTGCAAGGCACTGGGAGGAAACTGTTTGATGTTGCCAACAAGGCTCAGATATTGGGAGTTGACGATAGCCCTTGCTGAAAGTTTGCAAGGTAAGTGTGTCTTTGTGCTGGCTCATGTGCACCATTGAAGACATGCGATTCCATGGTGATGGTCGTCGCGAAGGATGAAAGATCGCAACCTTATGACATTCTCGATGCACAAACAATGTAGAGCAAAGCAACCGTTTGAATTTTCAATTTGCATTGCACCTTGATGGTAACGCTTGACGAGTCTGGCTAATTTCGAACTCTGCATCTCTTGAAGAAGTAACATGAGGAGGTCTATGCTGCTGGGACACAATCTATTACAATAATAGTCAGATACCCATTGTAGAGATAATGAACAAAAAATTCTTTTTCAGTACTTGTTTGTGAGCCAAACTATATAAAGTTTCATAATTTTATTGTTCTGACTTTTTGATAGGTGATCCATCTCAGTATATAGTGGAATAGGATATTGTTTAGGTTGTGCATACATTGAGTTTATTCCAAATTATCATCCATAACATTATTATGTGTTTAGTTATCTCTAATCTCTACCTAATTGTCGTGATTGTAATTTGTATTTATATTTGTGGTTATTGTCCTAAATCCTTCTGTAATAATGTATTAGCTTTCTTCACGAAACATCTGTAACGTTCAGGTATCGATAAATAAAGTTCGTCATGAGTGTTCTTGTCATTTTTTTTCAGTCACATTTTATTGATTGAAGATGAAATTGGAAAACAGAGAATCAATTTAGTTTCCTGAGAGCAAGAGTAAGAGTAAGACAGATGACGAAATACGACTACTGACACTTTAAAAGCTTATAAGATCCAACCAAAAGGAATACTGTATACACGTCCTTGTCAATCGAACACCATTCCTTAAGCAAGGTCATAGCTTGATCAAAACACGCGTCAGCAAACTAAACCACACCTAAAACTAAGCCCTACCTAGGATATGCAGCGCCTTTTCAGCATTTTGAGAAAGTCATGCCATTACAATTTAAAGGGGATTTTAGTCCCAATCAGGGACAACCATAAACATTATTTTCTGTTGCATCAAAAAGCTTTGTCACGTAAATGACATTAAACATTAACGATGAATCTCGGAAACTTCCAGCTCCTTTTCTGCCCGTCTGCCCTTGAAATCTGCAGTAAAGGAAGCACAATTGTATAACCATCCTCTTCTATGCCAACTTTCCTCACCAATATTGTGGTGGATGGGCCACTATGGGCTGCTTCCACTTTGCACAATCCAATCTCATCCCTTCCTTCACCATACCTGTTTCTGTAAATACAAGTTCCCGTATTAACATATTAGTAATATTATTTGAGAAATGTCAAAAACCATAAAATTCTAAGTCAATGTGAGATCATCATACACTAAAATAAGATTGTAATGCGCCACAAGTATGAACGCATATGTCAACTCCGCTTGTCATGCATTTATTCTGGAGATCTTTATTCTTTGTAGAAATGAAAAGATATAAAGAGCAAAGAAAAGGTTTCTTAAGCAAAATGTACTCCGGAGATATCATAATTGTAAGGACCTTTTTATAATATGTACCGTAAAACCAAAATTATGGACACTTTGACAGTATGAATAGAAAGAGTAATCGAAGTTTGAACACACATGTCATATATCTTTCTTATTACTCCACAATATGTGAAAATAAAACATAAAACATAGATTTTGACCATCCGACTAGAAAAAAGGACTTGAACTTACTTGCATAACAATTTAAAGCCCTGAGAACGTGTTATTCTGCATCATCCGGAGAATTCTATATAGGAACATATTGCCTTGATACAATGCAAGCCTTTGTTGTCACCTCTTACTGTCAAACAATCAATCATAGCCGTATTAGCAAGTCCTTTATATTATATACTCCATATGTTTCATTTTGTTTGTAATATTTCTTCTTGTGTTAACAGTGTACCAAGGTCGTTCAACTACAAAAAAAGCTCAGGATATCTGTACATATATATCTACGTATATTATATTCACAACTGAAAAAGTGAAAAGTATAGCAGAAAGATAAAAGCCTGAGTGAAATGAGGTATCTGAGTGTTCAGTTCTAGTTAAGAACAATAATAAGCACTAGATGATTAAAAAGTACTCTATTGCACACGTTGCCACAAGCAATTAAAATAAGTATAAACAAATAAAAATAATGTTTCACAAGCAGGTCATATCTGGAGGCAGAAAGCAGTTGATGATCACAGTCTATAATTCAAAAAATCACCAGAAACGACAATCAATAACGACATTTCAGGCAAAAAACTACTTCAGTATTCATGCATCTGCACTGATCAAGGAAAACCCATTCTTTACCACTGAATTCTTCTGAATCTTATCTCGCTCTACGTAGGCATACTCCTCGCTCCTCTTTATTCTCATGCAGCTATGTGCACGCCAGGAATAGCGAATATTGTTCCAGAAGCGATAATGGCTCAAGCAGAATGCATAAACAGTTCTGGTGAGACTACAATTGAGGTTCCAAGAGTTATTAGACATCATTGTAGCATGAGCAACATTTCGCTATATGTTCTGCACACACCAATATGACAAAACAATTGCTCACTAAGATGAATTTCATAAAATACAAAAGCAGATGAAATATGCATCCATTCATGCAGAAAGCTTACCTGAAGACTGGACCAAGACTTGCATTTTGACACGAGCCAATCATTGTTGCCTCATTCTCAATGAGACTGTGTGCTACCTTACCGCTATTTGAGGGATCTGCAGACAAAAGGCCATCTTACAGAAAATCTACTTAAACACTCATGCATAGATTAATAGTAGATATGAGACATCTTCCATTACAATCATCTTGAGATCCAAGCAGTTGGAAAAACTAGACTCATTACAGAATCTGGTTCAGGGAGACCCCAACCTGACAAAGTTTTTTACCACACAGACCCATTGTGTTTAATTTTCAGAACCTTAATTTGAATCAATTAAAGAGAGTCAAAAGCCAAAAACATACTTCCCATGACGTTCCCAACGACATAAGAATCGCACCCTTAAACAGCAGATGAGCATACTCAGTCGTGTTGTGTGGTGCAATACATACTTTTCTAGCTGTTGTAGCTACAATCACAGCTTTGCCCATGACTGCGTCACATCGGATTATCTCTTCCTGATATTGCAAAATTAGATTTAGTCAGCATATTCTATCTCAGCCTCTAATAATTCAAGAATACTATCCAAAAGCTACCTGCAGAAGAGAACTATCCTCGAATAGCTCTGATAGCACCATATCTCCGTCCGTGCAACCATAGCCTATAAAACCCATGCAGAAAGTTGATAGGTTATTGTCACATTTTTGCACACAACAGTAACACCTAACAACATCAAATTCTTGTGAGTTTAACTGATCACCTTCCCATACTACCCTATACTGCATGTTCTTACTCTTTTTCTCCGCACCACCATCAAACCTGACTCTTATCTAAATCAAGTTTATACTATTGAAGAGTAATTGATAGAAAGATAACTGATTTCGACATCAAAACGAATACAAGTAACTTACTCTTATACAATATGAACTCTGAATAGAATGTTCAAGGTTTGGTCATTTTTTCTGAAATAATATCATGATTTTAATCATCACCCATCAGCAGCATAATAATGAAGCAAATCGTAGGAGTCTGCCCTCATCAATTTTACATTATGACGTGACATATCAGGCACCGCACCTGTGAGCAAAATAATAGATTTGAAGGTAGACTAAATACACCATATAATCGGTTTTTTTTAAAAAAAACAAAAACTCATAAATAAAAAATAAAAAAAACCTAGAAGAACAATCATCATTTACTTGCAAGCATTTAATCTGTTATACTCGATCCTAGAAGTGTACCTTTGATAAATTCTTCAATCAGACACGGCATCTTTAACAAATGAACCGCATAGAACCAAACTCCATTGTCTACCCAACTTATCTCCCAATCTCTCTGAAACTGTTCAAGAACATTGCTTCTCAGGATAATAAAAAATAATCATTTCTATAACTAAGGCTGAAAATATGTATACATAAACGATAGAGATAAGCAGAGGGTTTACTTCTTTAATTTACAAAACACTGATATATGACTAAATTCATGACACACCATTAATGGATGGCAATGTTGAGCAGTTTTTCCACTACATTAAGATGTCGCTGGATTTAAGCTCCTCCACCGTCAATCATAGAGTCTTCTATGTCCGTTCACCAAGAATACATCAACCACCTGCTAATCATTGGTCCAAATATTAAATAAAGAATTGTTATACAACTTGTGATATTATCATAAATCGACCTCACTTGCCCTACATATGCTTTATATATTATTCAATATATATATTATACATGTATTATTCAAACATATAGCCACTATATAACAGACATGAGATTTCTTACTCTAAATTCTACCAGTCTAGAGACCATAATTAATTCGTTCCAAAGAGACTACATGATCTATTTATGTCAAGAAGACAAAGAAATACCTTAACATAACTCGCTTGACCTTTAACATCCTTCACTTATTCATAGCTCTTAGTCCCTTTAGAAGCAAAATAGCAGACATAATAAATTATCAGCTCATGAGCCACAATATGTGCAGCTGGAGTAATGCTACATCCACTTTCAGACTCAAACATATATATATACATACATTCGGTTCAGCCATAGCCACTAGATATCATCGATAAAATAGCAATTACCAACATGACCAATATAACAGTATTACATAAACATATGTAGGCTACTTTTATTTTGCTAACGCCTATCAGCTAAACAGGATGCATCGAACAACACTATATGTAGCTTTTATTTTGATGCTTTAGATTGATTGATTTTGAATCAGAAAGCATAAATAAAGGCTGACTGCCGCCAAAATGATCAACATAATTCACTAGAGGCTCCATCATACTTAGTTTCTAGAAGCAGACAATAGGGTTAAGCTGCTTAGGGCATAACTTGAGTACATACCATCAACAAGAAGCATATCACCAACTTCAACGTCATTCACAAAATCATCATAATTGACACTAACACAATCTGCAGTGCCCACTCCTCTTTGGATCGTGAAAGTGAATTCTTGACCACTTTTTAAGTTGATTGGTTGTGGTAAATCACCACTTCTGACTTCAGGTCCCTGGAAGAAAGAAAACATACATCAGAGCTTAGCTACAGATATATACTTCTTACATTCATCATCATTTAACTGTATTCTGGTGTCTGTTCAGGAAATTTGTACAGATCCAGTCTCCTACATTGATATATACTTTGTATATTAGTAGTAGCTATTGTGACTTGTGACCATGTATACACATTGATCCATGCTAAATGTATATTAATTGATGATCCGGCAATCATCATCATCACTCCAAATTTAAGGTACAATTTCATTCTTGTTCTTATTTATTMGCTTGAGTGGAATATTTTTTTAAACAAATGACTAGACCTACCTTCAATATCTCCTGGACAAAACCAAGCCCCAAATAGAAGTGGTGGTGATGGAGCTTTGTGTTCGTGTGCGGGTGGATTTTATTTTTGTGGTTGTGGTTTAGTGTCTGTGGGAAGGGAGAAGAGGGGGGTGGATTTTATTTTTGTGGTTGTGATTGTGGCTTCCCAAACTAGAAACGAAGTAAGCAAGCTTGACTGGAGTCATTAACCATAATTCTAAACAAGTGAAGGAAAGAAATATACTCATACACCCTGTTTGATTATTGGTAGTAAATGGTGGTAATGGGAATGAATTTGTATGTAAATTTGTGAAGAAACATCATGATAATGAAATTTCATCCCAAAAAGTCCAATTTTCTTCTTAAATTTTCATTCTCACTCAATACCACTCTCCCAAGTGGTAATGAAATCCCTAATAAATTGTGTCTCTGTGGGGAGAATTGGAGAAAAACATAAATTTAAGGTAAGACTATTTCCTATGGAAATAAAGTTGTGAGCAAATTCATTTCCCATGGTGATTTAAAGAGTTTTTTCCTATTTAAATTACACTAAAAATCAATTCTCATTCCCACCATTTAGTCCCAATAACCAAACGGAGTCCCAATAACCAAACGGYGCAATAGAGTCTTGACACCATGGACAATCAACAGTTGGTGAATCTAAATGGACACTCGAAAAATTCAAAGTACCTCAATTAACACATAAAAAAAGTCATCTAGGGTTGAAAATATTCATTGATGATTACTTGCTATGTTAAAAGAGTGAAGGATTCAAGACAGTCAAATAAACAAGTAGCATCAGCTTCAATTATTCCCACCCAACAATTAATTACAAAAATAATACAGAATAATTATGAGTATAGTATGTGAGTAAGAAATAGATTGTAATTTGTAATCAACTATAACATATGATTGATGATCAAGCATGATAGCAATGACATTGTATCAACATATAGCGATACATTGTCCTTAGATTGAGCATTATACTCCTTGACCAGCTCAAACCTTTCCTATGAATGCATGGTCTCCGTGGATCATATTCAATATACGAGCTACATTATCCCCAGCTTTCGGCTACTTCCATTATCATCTCACGAGTATTCGGTGGGACGGGCCAATGGTGCAAACAATTTGGTCTGCGCCCAACAACGGCTTAGACCAAACCTCCCAGCAGCCGCTTCCCCGGTGATGGCTGGATTCCATTATATCAATTGTTCCTCTCCCTAGAAATAAGAAAATATTAAACCACTAATTAAAATTCCAAAGCTCGTGAATCAATTATTGGTAACTACGTATTATTTAGAAAACAAGGTCATCTAATTCTGATTAAAAACTTTTAAAGCCCTAAAGTCGCAAATGCAGTGCAGTGTCAGCTTGATGACTTGAACCTATTGTTTAGTTAACAATACCAATTAAGACATGATTTCGATGAAAATGCTATGGATTGATTATCAGCTGTGTACTTGTTTATGATTTCCTATTAATATAGCCCAATATTTCCAATAAAATCAAAGTATTAAAAGAAGGTGTTGCTTTGAGAAACAAACATAAGAAAAGGTATAACATTGTTCAAAAAATTAACACTCCAATCTGAAAAGAAGAATATGCTAAATTTAGCAATTGAAACGACCAAAAACAAACATCTTATAAAACACCCCAGCATAAAGTACAAGATTAGCATGAATTGATATGCAATTAAATTCAAAATCTACATCTTAAACCTAATCAATAAAAGTGATGAAATTCGAAAAACAAAACATATCATTATGCAATATCATATTACTTAATATAAATTGGTGACACCGTGTATCATCGTCAGGAGAAGACGAAGGAGCTCAATTCAAGAGAATGCAAAGCCTGAAGAGATACGCGCCGCGCGCTAGGAAGACACGGGGTTTGTGGTGTGCGGAGCTTACTGAGGTGGACGTTGAAGACTTGAAGGTTACTGAGAGAAGGAGAAGACGAGAGAACGGAGTGAGAAAGCATGGGTTGTAAGAAGAAGCCATTGATGATGCTTGAGAACAGCAAGTTGCCGGGCCATTGAAGATTGTAAAGAGATGATTAATGGAGAAAAAAAAAAGGTAAACTTGGATTGAAGAAGGAAAGATTTGCAGAGTAGTTGTTCAGTTGTGTCGTTTTAATATTGGAGATTTGGCTGCTTCGATGTATCGAAAATTAGTTGGTTTTTTTTCTTTTTGCTCCTATTTTTGAATAAAATAAAGTTGATTGTGAGAAGGAACAAAAACAGTTGATCCTTTACTAAGAGAAAATAAGACAAGAGGTTGTGGATAGTGGGGCGGACCAAACTACTTGAACTCTACTAAGTTTGAGCACATCTTTTGTCTCTTTATTGGACTATGCATTCGCCCCAAACTACCAATCCGTGTGGCGCCAAGTGGACTAAGCATCTAACTTAGGCAACAATCCATGGTGTGGACGCGACCTAGCAGCTGATGTCAATTGGTCGTCAATTCAATTTCGTTTGATAAATAAAGCGTCGAATTGAATTGTATACAGCTCAATTTATATTGTTGTACATCCAAATTATATAATGCGTACATATTAATATACAAGTATATTTTTATACATCGTTTACGGATTATTTTTGTGCATAACCAACCTTTACAATTTTAAAATGAAAGTAAACTTAGTTTGTGAATATAACACCAATAAAATAGGGYGARGCCATTGTATATATGTAATAAATTATGTGGACCAAAAAKTTAATCAAAAAAAATTGTGAAATTGTCAATGGTTAAAATAAAACAAAGTAGGGGGGAAACACAAAAGAAAGAATGTCTATGTTTTATAAGAGGAATAAAAAATAAGGAGAGAGAATGAGTGAGTTGTTAGATAATAACAAAAATAAGAAGAGAGAGTAAGATGGTCATTTAGCTTCAGTTAGATATCTAATTGTTAGCTAAATATAGTCTAGAGGTAGAGGTGATTATGAGTGGTTCGGCCCGTCCGCAAAAAAAGTGCGGGTTTGTATAACAATATTTCGGACCACAATCGAGCCCGTGCTGCTTTTTAAAAATGATTGGGACAAGAAAAAAGTGATCCGTTAATTAGTTGATTTTTTTGGACGACCCACACTTTTTTGCGGGTTTGGACAAGTTTTTTTTACCTGCATCCAAGTCCGTCACGGCCCGGCCCTCACTCTTGGGCAATAAAGTCCTTCATTAACCCGACACGAACTAAGCTCGACTCGCACTTTGATTACCTCTACCTAGGACGAAGTTGGCTAAAAAATTATAATTACGAAAATAAATCGAAGATAAACTAAATTGAAAATAAAGTCACCTACCCTAAGAGGTGAATATAAATATATAATGTTACAAATTTACAATAACAAGAAACAAACTTCCATGTAGCTCAAATTTTCAATTTGATGTTTTACGAATTCATGAATCATGATTACTCATAGACAAAGTACCATGTGTTTGACTGTTTCTTTCCTATTCTCCAGCACTTGGTAACTTGCCTTCACCAGAGAATAATACTGATATTCTGTTATAACTTCTGCACGTGCCAACTCAATCTCTCACTCTTGCTAAATGCTAATGTATTCTTCTGTTGCAACTCACTACTCACTTAACTACTGTACAAACTCAGGAGTGCTGTACTAAATTACAGTAGTACACAACAAACTCAACAATTGAGAGATTCATATTATTCGACTATCTTCCTAATAACAACCAATGGCATCAAACATTCACTACTTCAGCCAATTAACAACCAAATTCTAGTTGTTAATGAACTTTGATTTTGGTAAAATTAAATTTACTTCAAAATATAAACAATGGTACTAATATACTGCAATATGTTTTGATATTTTTATAGCTCCAATTCCTCAATTGAGAGGTTCATACCTGTCTCTTATACACATCTTGTTGATTTAGAGAAAATTTTAATTGATAATAAATCAATGGTTTCAATTAAAGACTAACTAGTTTTTATGTGCACGCGATGCGTGCTTAGGTTTATGAAAATTGTAGTTCATCATTAAAAATAATTATAAAGTATGTATCAAAATAGAATGTTTACAGCTTATTAGCAATACAATTTTATTAAATTGTAACTGTTTTTTTTTATATAGAAATATGACTTGAAATTCAAAATAAAACCATTAATGCTTCAATTCATTGTTTAAAACTTTTCACTAATTAAGTTACATAATAAATACAATATTCATTTTTAATCACATAATAAGCAAAAGAATAATTTAAACACATTAATTCATATTATTTTCAAAATTCATTAAGGGTATAAAAGACTTTTAAGAGGGGACACCATCTTCCTCCCCCCTTCTCTTATATAATAGAGATATAGCTCGATAAATATTGATAGCCTAAAAAGATATGCTCATTAATTATTTGTCCTATCCATGTCTAATCGTTGAAAATAAAGATGAAATGGGGAGTCTAATAACGTGATTGGGGGCAATGGGGGGACAATGGGACGTGATATTATTAAGCAAATCAAATTAGAGCTATATATAAAAGGTTCAACTCACATAATTGGCTTTTTGACAGAATTCGACCAAAATGTAAGCTCTAACTATGCTCAACATCCATTTCATTTTCAAGTGTTTGAAACTTTGAATCATTTCAATTATACCGTTTCCTTGTTCACCCTACTGGTTTAGGTATCGAGCAATGCACAGTTTATGCTAAATACCGTTTACAAAATTAGAGTTTAAATTGTTTCTATTTAAACAGTTGTTTCAAACATTATTAAATAATGGTAAAATAAGTAATTTCAACGTCACCCATAGCAACATAGACACTCTAAATGATATACTCCCTCTAATTTTTAATGTTTTGTGCATTTACTATGTGGGAGAAATGACATACCCCATAATAAATGAGGTTGATAAGACTTGCCATGATGACAATTATTGTTTTACTATCTCGCATATCTCTATTATATAAGCCAATGGGAGCAATGGTGTCCCCTATGAAAATACTATCATACCCCTCATTAAGTTGGCTTTTTAGAAAAGTAATTTATTAGTACTTTTATTTTATTTATTAATTTAAAATTATTTTAAAAACTACCATAATGAATCAAAAATTCAAACCGTAATTAATTGATTAATAAAAATAGCATTTTTTTTAATTAACTCTTAATTGAAACTCTTAATTTGTTCAATTGCTCAATCAATCAACTTCAGTTTCTAAATAGAAATAAAAAATCAATTAATAACTCACTAATCAAATAAACAAATCAACCCTTCAATCAATAAATAAAATTCCTAAATGCAATATTTCAAGAACATAATTAATTCGTCTTTTCATCAATTTTCCCACCAATAAGTCAATCAATCACTATAACAATAATTCATAAAAATAATCTCATAAATACATCTCTATTATATAAGCCAATTACAAGGGGAGCTATAGTGTCCCCCAATRAAAATGCTATTATACCCCCTAAATTAGCTTTTGTGATTATTTTTTTTTATTGAAATACACTCCTTCCTAATTTATAAATATTTT
>SNQN01000845.1:45981-68609 GCA_008642245.1 Bassia scoparia | reverse complement strand
CATTTTTTACAATTTTGCGTGTATCTGTTCTTTAGAAAATTTTACTTTAGTTTTTTTTTGCCCACTTTTGTAATTTAATTAATTTGCTTATCAATTTTTTAATTCTTAGAGATTATTATTTATTTTTCATCATTATGCATCGTGTTCATTTATTTTTTCTATACAATAGTAAAATTTATCATCAAAATTAATATTTTTACCAATTAAAATTGAACAGTACATTTTTTAAAAAAAAAACACCGCACGCATCACGTGCAAATTAGGCTAGTCATATGTAAGTTACCTATGGCTATAAATCCTATATATAATAATAACCATACTAATTGTGCATTGAATAAATTTCATCCAGGGTAGGATAAACATTTTAATTGAACGCTATGACCTCCCCGTTCTCTTATACAGGATAAGATATGCACGTGTATGCGATGTACAGTTTTTAATAAAACTATTGGTGAAATTTTTACACCAAATTACAATTAGGAAATGTATTAAAAAAATCCCCAATCTCGTAATTTGTATTTCAATTGTGTTTCATTTGTTTTGATTGAGTTTTAAATTTATTACACCAAGTAGGTCTTGTACTCTGTAGTTATTTTAACCAATCAAATTTAATGGAACATGGATGAAAYTTAAAAGTGAAACAAAAGATTTGAACCCGTAGTTATATATTAATTATTTTAATTTGTATTAGCTCTTGCATACTGGAAAATATATACAATACATTTTTGGACATTAGAAGATCGGAAGAACCTAAAATCCAAATGCATACAAAAAAATGAGGCAAATAATGGGATTCATATGTAACTAATTTTTTTTTTGAGAGTGAGTTATTAAAGCGGGATACATTTACAATGGGAGAGGAAGTATGTGAATTTAATTTTCTGACCACAATGATCAAGGGTGAGGTTTAAACCACTACTCCAAACCTCTTTTAATTTCATCATATGTAACTACTATGATAAGTTGAATACATTTAAAAGCTAAACTATCTTGTATTACCGTATCCAAAGTACGGAGTATGTCGTTTCAGTATTTATTTCCATATTTCAGTACACTCTAACTATTCTTTCGACCTGGACAAACCCCCGAGTCTTGTAAAAATATTTTTCCTAACAGTCATAATATCAATTTTTTTTTTGTAACTAATGATACAAAACTTGTCATGTATTTGAAGTGAGCTTGAACATAAATCACAATTTATTTAAAATGTTATAAATTGAGTCAGATTGAGACAGCTATATCGAAAAATCGTTTTTTGGCATTGAAAAATATAAAAGAGACATTTATTTTTAAAAATTGAATGAACACTCAATTCTCAGTGCTAGCTATAAAGAAAATGTGGCTATTTATGTCATTAGTTGAATTTGGTTGAAATGGTAAGAATATATTATTCAATACAATAATATCATATATAAGTTCAAATCTTGTAGATATCTAATTTTTTAATAAAGTATACTCGGTACATATTTGTAGTCCACGTGGTGTTATTACCATATGAGTGATATGACATGCATATATTATTTGACACAGCTTTGGAGTTTGTTCTATTCCGGGTAGATTTTAGTCACAACCTTTTTTTTGGGCAAAAATTTAAAACGAAAGGAAAAATCACTCAAAGCGCGGGAAAATTGAAGTAGAATTCCCGCCAATACAACACCCAACACAACATTGGAATCCTTTTGCAAATATCCCAATTTCATCTCCCATCTAATTTCACTCTTCATCTTCGTAATCACTTCTCATCACTTGACGATTCACTTAATTTTGATCAATCAATCATCCCAATTAATCAACTATAATACTTATTGTAGTAATTTATCTCATTTCGAAAAACCCTAATTTTGCTTAGCTTCCAAATCAATCAACAATGGATACAGAAGGTTTGTCGGTTATTTGTTCTGGGCTCATGTCGATCGAAGAAGATGATGATGGGAATGTTGAGTATGTCAAGGACGAGTTTTGTTTAGGTGAGGAAATGCTCAACTAGCAAACCCTAATCTTGGTTTTATCTGGGAATAGGTTTTTTTTTTTTTTTTTTGAAATTTGATTATTGATTGCATTGTTGTGAATTTGTTTTGTGACAGATAATTTGAAGGATTTGTTGAGGTTTTTGCGGCGCGATGATCCGACGACTCGAGACGTGTTTAAGCAAGTGTGTAAATGGAACATTGTGTCCAAGTATTTGATACCCATTATTGAGCATTGCCAAGATGATCGCAATTTGGTCTTAAATTCAGGTATGTAGTTAATTTGATATGAGCAAAGTGTTGTGCTTGAAGTGAATGAGTTATGAATGAAGGTTAATTTTGGTGAATTTTGGGTTTTCAGTGAAGGTTTTGGTGTTTCTTACTATGCCCTTGGAGGGTACATCAAAGGATTACAATGAGCAGCTAGAATATCTTTGGGGTATCAAGCTTGCTATTACTCTCAGCAACGTCGTTGCGGTCATCGTCTCGTTGTTGGAGAAGCCACTGGAAAATTTGGAATGGTATGTAGAAATTGAGTGAAATGACCAKTATGGTTTTCCCCTCATGTTTGATACATGCRTATGCACTTGTGAGTAGGCTTGCGGTTATAYGACTGATGAGAGAAAGTTGTAGGCAACTATCTCCAATCCTAAATTTCGCAATTTGTTACAGGGTGTTAATTATGGGCATTGTCTTTAAGGGTAGAGAAGGTGCATTGGTTAGGCTTATTGATATCAATGGGTATGTCGTTGGAGGGTGTCCTAATTTAGTGTCCTCATGTTAATTTTGTTGATCATATGGATTTGCATTGCCTTGCCGAGTTTAGCACAGTTTCACATTTGCAACATCTTAGAGGTCTAATAATCCAATGTGTTATCTTTCTGGTATTTGCTAGCAGTRATTGCATTTTTATTGTTTTTGCTTTTATTCACATGTAGACATGTTTGATTACTATGATTTTATGAACCTGCTAGAAACAGCCTTCTATGAAGTATTATGTTGGATAGAGCTATGGTTMGGCGGTGGGGTACATTGAAAGCTTATTAGACTTAAGTCACTTAACTTTGTATAGCGGGTTGTTGCTGGTCAATTTATAAAGTTATAGGCTCACAGAGAGCTAGTATTTAAGTTAGCTTTGGCATATCTCCTTCCTTTTGGTTCTGCGTGGCTTGCACTTATCTTATCAGTGCTCCTGTGCTCAACAGTAAGGTGTTCTCTGAGGATGATTGGAAGCTAGTCCAACTGTTTTACTCTATCGGAACATTTTAGCTGGTCCAAGAAATTCAGCGCTATCAACAGACTTTGGTTCTGCTAATCAGATTAACTACGAGATGATCTCTAACCTATGTTGAGAGAAAATGTAGTATGGATTTGATCATCTGTATAGAGACTCGACCGTCCGGTGGTCTTCCTATCTTCGGCATGATATTTGCTTTCTTGTAAAAATTTTCTACCAATCCTCCACAGTTTTCAAGGTCAAGATCAGAGCTGATTGCAAGTCTTTAGAATAAGGTTTCTGCTTTACCCTTTTAGTATTATATGTTTCCCTTTCTTTGCCAAGTCGGAACTTAAGAGCAATAGTTGACTAACAATTTTTTGATGTGTCCCTGTTCAAAAGCATAATATCTATTATAATAGACCTAATGATTCTTCTGCTGACTATCTATTTTTAATTTTTTTGTCCTTTTTTTACATATTCAAATTCCAGTCTCATTAATTTTTATCTCGTAGATGTTATTTAAAGCCAACTCAACATTTTACTGTATTTGCATGATTGTTGTGTTAACCAACCAAGTTTGACACCTTTAGATATTCTTACTGATTTTTCATTTGAGCTTCTAGAAGATGAAGCCAAACTAGTCTTGAAATCTCTAAAAGATCATATGCAAGAGAACAGAAAGAAAAAACTTACCAGACTGTATGCTAGTCGGCACTCAAAGTTCAATGAGCTTTTACAAGACACCTTTAAATCTACCTGTTAAGTGTTTAGTATGTGTATTTAAATTTCTGCTAACTGGAATTTCATCAATAGATGGTTTCAAAAACATTGCAAGGATGCCTAGTTCGCATCTTGTGATAAACTGCCTAAAACAGAAAAAGTCCATCGTGTCCATCAAAACGATTGTGAAATTTATTCTACACTGCCTACTACAAAAAGAAGCATTTTGGAGAACTTCATGACTTCTCAACCAGTTTCTAACTGAGATACAATGGTATCTACTATAGGAAACATACCTTTTCTTTATTATTCTCCTTTTGTCATGCATCGTAATCTCTGTAATTGTTGCATTACTCCACAGGCTGTGCAGTCAATTACCCAGGATATTGAAAAGACACCATGCAATACAAACCACTGAGTGTGTCATGTTTTTCCACCTTGCTCAGTTTGTGACGATCTCAGTATCACAAGTCCAGTTGAAGTGATTTTTTTCCTTTGTTGTTTTTGGGAATGCCATGTTTTATCCATACAACACACGTTCTTGTTGCCTCTTGATTTCCAGAAAATGCTTCCTGTGCAGATGGCATGAAAAGAAAAGAAAACTGGAAACCATCATACTTTAAAAAACACATAAKTATTTGTTTTTAGCTCATATGGTTTATTGGAGAAACAGTCTGAATTTGGTTGTGCTGATTGTAAATGCTTTTTAATTAATGGATTTATGGCTTTTGTCATTTTGAATTATTACCTTCTACATAAAATTGATATTATCTGGAAAATATTTTAGTTTCTGTTTGTAGATTTTATTAGAATAAAAAAAACTGTYATGCWGTCRCTTCATCATGAATAATGAATTTTGATCATCATATTGCATATTTGGTGCCTTTCATTAACCTAACCTTTATTTTTACACCAGTCGGTTGCAGAGGTGAAAAACGATTCTTTTATCAGCGAYGATGATGACAATGATAGCACATGGTTTAGAGGCGACATGTGTGGTCCTATTGCAGCAACCATGAATGATTCAATGTTCGCCCTGGTAATAGCAAAGTGGCAATTTGCTTTTGAAGGATTGAAGGAAATGAAGAACAATGCATTTCTTTCAGTTGCTGGATCCCTTTTAAAAACTATGGTAACTATTTTTGAACTTTTAGGAATAGATTCATTGTCTGATAAGCATGAAATGACAATCATTTATTAAAATGCTCACCAAAAAAACTTTTACTGAAATGCTTCTAGTTTATATAGGATTCTCCAGAAGCAAAGTTAGGCATAAATAAGCATGCTCTACATTATACAACATCCATATTTGTAGTTTCAAGGTGCCTCTCAGAAGCAAATTTGTATATATCGTATATAGTTTCTATGTGCTCTTGAAATTTCCTGTTGTCCAAGTGAATGCTCAATTAATATCCCTGTTCTGTGTGCTATGTAATTTGCACAGAATCTTTATAATGTGTCAAGTGGTAGATCATAATCCTGTGACCACTGTCTAATAGATACTTAGCGTCTTTGTTTGATGYAGGAAACGTATATCCTATGCATACACAGTGGACAGTAAAGGAAGATTATATTGRGGTGTCCAAATCAGTCAGACTAGGTCTTCAGTCTCTAAAAATAATTTGTAGAGGTGGACTGTCATATATAATAACTAGTGTTAATCACGAGCAATGCCCGTGTGACCCTTGATAGTACTATGATGTTCAAGTAATACCGGAGTACAATTTCCTAGCCACACTAAAAATGCAAAATAATTAAAAAAATTGTAAAGTTTTAGAGAAAAAATTATAAGTCGATTGTGTACAAATGTTCNTTGATTTCCAGGCTCTAGCAGGTAAGAACTAGTTTTTGAGGGGCTATTCTGTTATGTGACATGAATTGTTTCATTGTTAGCTAGTTGAGGTTTTTATTTGTAAATTAACTGTGAACTTTATACTTAGGAGATGTTTACAACTRCAAAGCTGTAAAATCTTTCTGTTATCACAACTATTTAAAGATTAGTTGTCTCTTATGTAACTAACACTTATTTGTGTTGCTGCTCAAACAGATCCGGATGTTAGATTTGGTTCTCAAAATGATGCCTGAAAAATCAAAAGAACCACAAACTGCTCGTATTATACTGTACAAATTATTCTATGATCAAACTGATCAAGGGTTGACCCAATTTCTTCTGAATATGTTCAGATCTTTTGACGCTCATAAACAGCCTAAAAGGTAATCTTTATCTTTTTGTTATGGGACATTTCTCTGTCTTTTACCTTTAAAGCTTTTACTGTCTTTTGCTTCCAACAAGTTATAGGGTGATCACTGTAAGAAGTTCTTTTTACTATGTTTAGCACRATTGCATTTGCTATAGTCATCATTACTTTCCCAATGTTGAACATATATGTACTTCTTCCATTTCTTTTTACTTGYTATACTACTAAAATTACGGACTCTTGGACAATTTTTTAAGAAAGAGAGAAAGAAAAGAGGGGGCCCATGTGAGAGGAGAGAGATAAATGATTTTTGTGCCCAAAATTGAAGTGTAGCAAGTAATTTGAACCTTCCTTAAATAGAAAACAAYGCAAGTATTTCGAAATGGAGGAAGTACAATGTTTTGATTAAAATCAATATGGAAAAAACCTTTTCCCTGTTCAAGGGTAAAGCTGCATTCATCATCACCTTTGTTTATGTTGATTTCAATCTTTGAGTAGAAAGTAGTTTATGTCGTAGGAAAGAAAGAAAATTCCATCTTGCACCCAAGTGTACTCGAGGGCACTTTTTTCTCATTTGGAGGTCTTTGAATTAGAAAAATAACCCTTGAGTTGCTATATCCACTTATAGGTGTTCAGCTTAGTTGGCTGATTAAGGATCAACTGTTAATATTCAAAAAGTTTCGTTTCCCTCTGAAGTTCATTTGTTTCTGTTAACAAAAAGATAATTTGGCAATGCCAATCTATTATGTTGCTAATGTTTCAMTTGCATAGCTTTTGAKGATTCTTTTGATGCTTTATTTGTGACGGTTTTTGTCCATTTTTTTTACAAGTAACATGTGATTTATTAGTTCATTATATTCTAGACCAGTCAAGAAGTTGAGGCTYGTAGGACTGGTGAATCGCTTTGCTGATATGTGCGTAGCCATTTTACATTCTTACCTTTTTCTAGGTTTAGTTAACTGTCACTTTACACTGGYTAGGACATTTATAGACAATACCTTACCAGACATAGCATAAATCATTGAAAGGTATCTTTTCCTATTGTACTTAGAGCTGTGAGCTAAGCAACCACACTGGCCATCATCTATGCTTAATAGTATTTCTATAAAATTTATTTCTGATATCCATTCTGTGGTTAAACAAGCATCTGGTTATTGCTGTGCATTATGTCACATCCGTTTCCACATATTTTTTGAATATTTGATTAGACAGTTTGTGACTGCTGCTGTTCTGTTATTAGTGATCTTGCAGATTTAGTGGAGATTATACATGTTGTTATACGGCTTATGGAGAAACTGCAAGCACATGGCACATTAAGGGTAATTCACAACAATTCTACTTCTGTCTTACTGTACAACTATATAAAAACTCCTAATTTTTTCTACTTTATGCTTCAGTTAAATRTGAAAACGGACCAGGATGTATAATTTAGTTGTGCTCAACAAAGTTCAGTACAATAGTGCATCATTTTTTTTTTTTGGAAAAAAAAACACTAATTTAGGATTCCTTATTTTTACTATACATTTTTGCTTCATGGAAAAAGGTGATTTTCTTTCTCCATTAATAAGCTTGGAGCAAAGGATGAGTGAGATGACTTAATATCACAATCTTTCTCTTTCTCAACTCATGTGTGGTTAAGACAAATGGCAACACAGTCAGACAGTGAGTTGTTCTTGTAGTAATAAGGAATTGGCTTGGGTGTTGTGAAGGTGTTACACAAAGTTCTTATACACATCTAGATGTGTATAAGAGACAGTTATACATGTTGTTATACGGCTTATGGAGAAACTGCAAGCACATGGCACATTAAGGGTAATTCACAACAATTCTACTTCTGTCTTACTGTACAACTATATAAAAACTCCTAATTTTTTCTACTTTATGCTTCAGTTAAATATGAAAACGGACCAGGATGTATAATTTAGTTGTGCTCAACAAAGTTCAGTACAATAGTGCATCATTTTTTTTTTTGGAAAAAAAAAACACTAATTTAGGATTCCTTATTTTTACTATACATTTTTGCTTCATGGAAAAAGGTGATTTTCTTTCTCCATTAATAAGCTTGGAGCAAAGGATGAGTGAGATGACTTAATATCACAATCTTTCTCTTTCTCAACTCATGTGTGGTTAACACAAATGGCAACACAGTCAGACAGTGAGTTGTTCTTGTAGTAATAAGGAATTGGCTTGGGTGTTGTGAAGGTGTTACACAAAGTTCTTTTTTCTTTTTCAGTAATCTGTAAATTTGAGGCTTGCTTTTTGTTAGCTGTTACAGTGCTGATATGCTTTCACAACTCACATTTTCAATCCTACCTTTTTCTCCTCTTCACCCCCATATGTTCTTCCTTATCTAATTATTTCCAAAACAACTCAAGGTACTACAGCTTTATACCTTTTCCCTTCCACTGTTGCAAAGTTGTATTCCTTGCTTCTGGGCGATCATGGACTATTGAACTTATTTCTGTCGTGGCATTTTTTTTTCTTTTCAATTTGCACATTTGTTATGATGACTGACACTTCTATGTTCTGTGTTTTGAAGGTTGCGAGAAAGTCCAGGAAGGCAAAAAGGAAAAAAGAATTGAAAAATGAAGATAACAAAACTGTCAGTGATAATACGACAATGCAAAATGAATTCCAGCCCACTGATGGCGAAGACCCTCCTCTTAATGCTGGAGATTGTGATAAGGAAAGGTCAACACAGGCAAACTGTGGCGAGAAAGAAGAAAGCCAAGTTGATGGGATTAAATTATCTAGGGATGATGGACAGAACTCAGTTGGCAGTGTTGAAGGTGATGGAGAATCAAATSGAAATCATGAGCCATTGGATGACGGAGAATCAAATCCAATTCACGAGTCATTGGGTGATGGAGAATCAAATGAAATTCACGAGCCACTGGGTGATCATGGTGAATCTACTCATATTAAAGACAATTTTGTTGTTACTGGAGCAGATGATTGTAATTCTTCTGAAGATGAACAACTTCCTGCAACAGATGAGGTTGATTTTAAGATGACACCGTTGCTTTCCTCACTGGCCAATAGTACTATCATCAGTAACCTGTGTTGGCTACTTAAATTTTACAAGAGCAATTCCACTGCTACAAACCACTACATTCTATCCTTGCTCAGGAGGATATCAGATGATTTGGATCTTGCTCCCATGCTGTATCAGGTGATAATAAAAAAGAGTTTAACACTATGTGTATTCATTTTGTGCACCAAATGAAGGTGTTATATAAATGTATCTCATCCCTAATTTATTCTTTGAATTGACAGCTGTCCCTCCTTGTCATATTCTATGAAATCTTAAATGAGCAGAAGGCATGCCCACGCAAAGAATTTGAGAACATTGTCCAATTTCTGACTAGCCTTGTAAGAAGGATGCTGAGAAAAATGAAGGATCAACCCCTTCTCTTTGTGGATGTGTTATTTTGGAAGTCACGGAAAGATTGCCATTACATCAATGTTGAATCTATCCAACGTGAGGTTGGTGAAATGCGGAAAGAAGTTAGGAATTGGGGTAATTCTGGTGAAACTGTTGCTCCACAAGGCAAGGAAAGGACTCAGAAGAGCTTAGCAGATGCACTTGGGGATGATGAATATGATGTTATCATCCCTAATCAAAATGGTCTTGAGAAGTATGATTACGATTCAACTTGATCATTATATTACCACGCTGTTCCTGTATTGCATTTGCACCTAAAGTTTCATGTGAACTTGGTAAAGTGATAAAAAATGAAAGCAAGTGTCAATAACCTATCAATAGAAATCTATATCATTGAGCTTTCAAATTTGTCTTGGTCGTGATGGAGACAATTGTTTTTGCCTTCCAACCCTGAAAGTATTTCATAGAAGATTATCTGATTTCTGACAAGTCAATTACATTGAGTAGTTCACAAGGAAACTTGCTATTTTGACTTACACTTTCAATCCATAGGGACCAAGACTCGGATGACGATGTAAGGGAGATCTTGCACACCAGTCCCCTTGAGGGATTTAACAGGTATACTTTACAGAACTACAACTGTGTCAATGATGTTCATCAATTTGTCCTACCTCTTTTCAAATCATGCAATTTTCTCTTATAGCAGAAAAGAGAGTCCTTTGGAGGGTGATCTTCAAGGGGTCACAAAAAAGAAGAGAAGACTGGTTCGCAGTGATAAGCTGGAGGAGGAGATTATTAGTCTTTATGAGAAGTATGTTTACCTTAAATTTTATTCTTCAGCCCAAATCTTTGTTGAAACTTTCAATAGATTCCTTAATATTGGTGCATAGCATATTGATTCTAAATGCTGTTTCACATGGATAGATGCTTCATCCTTTTGGTGATGATAACTCGCAGTGTGAAGACCAGAAAACTATAAGGCATGATATTAGTATGAGGATGAACATGACGGCGAAAGAAAAAACCCAAAAGAATTCTGTTTTTTTGTTTAAATTGTAATAATTATTCTACATGTGGATAAATTAAATAAGCCAAGTGCTCACAAGGCCACCCTGCTGTCTGGTCACCAATTATTTTTAATGAGCTTCAGGCATGCTCTTTGTTCTGATATATGTATTTTGATGCCATCACAGGTATAAGGACAATCTAAATTGTACTCAGCTCATTGCACAAGCTCTTGATCCTGAAGGCAATATCTCTTCAGCTCAAGTATCCCGCAAATGTAAAAAACTAGGATTACAACTCCCATCAAGAAAGAGCAGCAACAAGACCTCTTTGACTAGTAACAACGAGCAAAACAAGGAAGGCAAGCCAGAAATAGACAGCAGTCTTCATGATTTAAACCATGCAGATGGTTCCTCTTACACGGAGAGACCAATGTAAGTATATTGTATCCTTTTTCTCATAATGTTTTCCCTTTCTTTTTCAAGGAAACATTTGATTCTAGCTTGAGAATATTGTGACTATTTGATAAAACCTATAAGCTGCAATTAGAATGTTTCCGACACAAGTTACTTAATGAAGGTTATTCACTTATTCGCAGGCAAGCTAGGAAGAGAGTACGTGCCGTGGATGAGACTCAGGATCTGAAGATTAGAAGTTTGTTTGAGCAGTGAGTGTTTCTGTCTTATTATAAAGTCAATATAAATGTTGTACATCTCAAAATCTTTGTGGTGTGCTAAAGAAGAGAATTTCGAAACTCTGCGTTGTCCGTGGATGATTACACACACTGATCACTTTTGGTTCATGCACCCGACTCCACTTATGGGGTTAAGGCTTGGATTGTTTGATTGATTTATTGATGTGTTTGGGCAGTTTCAAAGATCATAAGAGGTGCAGCCACATGATTGCAAAAGAACTCGACTCAGATGGAGCTGTTACCGCTGCCCAAGTCTCCCGTAAACTCAAGAAACTTGGTTTACGAACTTCTCGAATGAAAAGTGATGTGGAAAGGAAAATGACAGAAGAGGCATCTACAGATGAAGAAGATTCAGACAATCTAACTCTGTCCGTAGTTAGGAAAAGGTGATCATTACTGCATTATGCTGTTCTTACCTGTTCATTTTAGCTCTATCTTATGCTTGAACTAATGCGTACAAAGGTTTTAACCATTTTTTTAATCATCCCTGCAAAATTGTTTTAACTAGCTTTGACTATTCTACAACTTTATAGTTGTCTGCTTGTTTAAGAACTCAAACCCATGAGAGTACTTGTAAATCTAATSTTTTGGTTCAAAACTCTGACCATGGTTTTCAAGGACAGGAGCAATAGGCATGTTGGTTATTTTATATTATCACATATTAGTTTGTATCTCATCAGCTTATTGGGAATAATTATTGAGATTCTCCATTTCTTGATGCATCCCTTTATTGAACTGGCCTAATGTGGAATTTTGCATCATTAACCTTTAGTTTCTTGTTCCCTGGCAARAGACTTAAAGTATTATGGCTTTGCATAAAAATGAAACACTCATCAAGCWTTCTTAGAAACATCATTAGTATTTCACAAATCACAATAGTGTTGTGCTAGGTATGCTTTCCTTTCACTCACCTCTCTATTCCCAAAAGCTACCTGAACATGGTGAGTTATGAGTTTTCTTCTTGTTATTCCTATGTTCAAACAAACAGTGCACTTTTCAGGGACCTGTTTGGAATTTTTTAATATTGATTTTAARCATAAAATCAGCTAAAGAAGGGCTGGAGCTATCATGAATTTACTGCTTCTTGTAAGCTCACGATTCTTCCACTGTTTTTCAGAAGGAAGAGCAAGGAGAATGGTTCTACTCACAAGGAGTTGGGAAGTTCAAATCATGATCGATCTCCACGGTCCATTTCAGATGATGAAGTAGTACTAAGCTCATTTGTAAAGTAAGGATTGCAGTTGATTGACTTGATTCTGAGCCTTTTCTCTAKAGCAATGTTTTACTTCAGTTTATACTGTTTTCATTAACCTACGTTGAATTTTCAAAAGCAGGAAATCTAAAATGGTTCGGCCAGAAGTCCCAGAACCAGAAGACAAGTGYGCAGATGCTTCAATGAGTCAGGATACTGTTGGAGAATRTTCTGGCAGCCAAATTGCTCAAAGTTTGGAAAAAAGGTAGGAATTAGTAARTAAATCTTTAGGGTATTTGATTTGAAAGTGTCATATAATAGCACTTTAAAACCCTTAACGCAGTGTTACTATCACATTTTAAAACAAATGATACTTTTGCTTTGATGACTTAAGTTGGTCATAGCTCTATAATAGTAATCAAAGCAAAAGTTGGTTGACAGATTATTGCATCTGTTGCCTACTTGTCTGATGTCCATTATGACGCTTTCCAGCTGTGTGAACTTGTTCAGATCATTGTGTTTGGTTGTGCTGATGCAAGTTTATCTTGTAGGAATGAAAGCGGGGATGCTATTGAAGTAGATTTAGATGTTCAAAGTCCTGACAGCCCTAAAAGCAGATCACCAAATCGAGCTGATATGTCTAGCGATTGGGGTGGGAGAGGTGATCAGCTGAAGTTTGAGAACAGTTTTGACAGTGATCCAGAAAATGATGCTACTCCAGACACGAAAGTCAACCTTGATACTGTGCACGATGAACATAAATATAGTGACTTGGAAGACTCAGGGGATGACCAGGCACCTAATGTGTCACCCGAGAGTTCAGTAAAGAGAAGGAAGCTCAGGATAGTGATGGACTTTGATGATGATGATGATGATGATGAGTAGCAACTGAGATGAGTGCTATCAATGTACATTAGATATATTTGTCCGTGTTAAGTCTTACCTCGGATATAGTTGTACATATCAATGCAATTAAACGTTAGATACTCTATATCATGCTATGTTACCCAAACGACCAAACACAGATTAGATGTCTATTTAAATATGAGCGTTCAAGTATCCAACTCAACCATTTTGTAGAAAAAAAAATCAAATTTTAATTTAAAAAAAGTACCCAAGTGTCGTGTGGGACACAACAAGATATGACACATGATTTTTGAGGTAGATTAGAGTGTTGAATTAACATAGCTATCATGTTTTAGTATCATACATCTACATGAAGTATGGATTATTTAATCGAAGCAGTTTTGCATATTGTAATCTACGTTTTTCGTCTAAAAAATGACGTTTTTGTGATTCGGCTTGATTTTATGCAAAATTTCTCACACACCTTGAGGGTGATGGTAGAGGATTATTCCTGGCCAAGATTTAGCCCCAAATACCGAGCATAATGCCTCCTACAAGCGTTTTGACTTTTTGTTGCTTTGTCGTTTGCAGACTCCAAAATCCTCTCATACGAACTCTTTTGCGTCCCAAATTTGGCTTGTGTTCTTTGTATGATCAAATGAAGCCATGGTAAATTTTTCGGCAATATTTCTGGAAATTGTTCGTAAATCCATTTTCGTGATGTATAATCTACATTTTTCACACTTTGAGAGTGACCGTGACCAGTTTGGTTTTGCATAGAATTTCTCCCACACTTTGAGAGTGACGAGAGATGGGTCATCGCAAAATTTTGGCCCCAAATAACGAGCGTCGTGCCTCCTACGAACGTTTTGACATTTTGTCGCTTTGTCGTTAGCGGACTCCAAAATCCCCCTATATGGACACTTCTTCGCCCCAAATTTGGCTTGTGTTCATCATATGATCACATTAACCCATGGAAATTTTTTGGCAAATTTACCGAAAGTCCATTTTCGTGATATATAATCCACGTTTTTCGCTCAAAAAACGACTTTTTTGTGACTCGATTCGATTTCGCCCAAAATTTCTCCCACGCCTTGAGGAATGTTACAGGACCATTTCAACCAAAAGCTTAAGCTGATGGTTGAGGCCCAGGAATATGTTATATACTCTAACACTCCCCCTCACATGAAAGGCCCTTTGGGCTTGAAATGTGGATGCARCACAGGCTCCCTCAAACCTGGCGCAAATTAATTCCACTTGAAAGGTGGGGGAGGAGATTCGAACCCGTGACCTCCGTGTCACGTTGGCTCTGATACCATGTTACAGGACCATCTCAACCAAAAGCTTAAGCTGATGGTTGAGGCTCAGGAATATGTTATATACTCTAACAAGGAATATGGACGACTCCAAGCCAAGTTTCGGACCCAAATGACAAGAGTCATGCCTCCTATAAGCGTTTCGACTTTTTGTCGCTTTAACGTTCGTAGATTCCAAAGTTCCCCCATACGAACTCTTTTGAACCCTAAATTTGGCTTGTATTCATCATATGATCGTAGAAATCCATGGTAATTTTTTTGGCAATTTTTCCAGAAATTGTCCGGAAGTTCATTTTTTGTGATTTATAATACACGTTTTTTCGCACAAAAAACGACGTTTTTCGTGCCTCAGCTCGGTTCCAAGAATTTCTCCCACACCTTGAGGGTTATGAGGGAGGACTCTTGGCCTAGTTTCGGCCCAATTTACCGAGCGTAATGCCTCCTACGAACGTTTCAACGTTTTGTCGCTTTGTAGTTCGCGGATTCCAAAGACCCCCATATGGACCCTTTTGGGCCCCAAATTTGACTTGTGTTCATCATATAATCATACAAACGTATGGTAAAAGTTTTGGCAATTTTTCTAGAAATTGTCCGAAAGTTTATTTTCATAATGTATAATTCACGTTTTTCGTTCAAAAAACGACATTTTGATAACCTGACTCGGTTTTGCCCAAAGTATATCCCACACCTTGAGTGTTATGAAGAAGGACTCTTGGACAAGTATCGACTCCAAATACCGAGTGTAGTGCCTTCTACGACCGTTTCAACGTTTTGTCGCTTTAGTGTTCGCAGACTCCAAAGTTCCCCATATGGATTCTTTTGGGCCCCAAATTTGGTTAGTGTTCACCATACGATCATATGAAACCATGGTAAAATTTTTGGAAATTTTTTCGGAAATTGCCTAGAAGTCAATTTTTGTGATGTATAATTCACGTTTTTCGCCCAAAAACGATGTTTCCGTGACTCGACTCGAGTTAATTCAGAACTTTTCCCACACCCTGAGGGTGATGAAGAATGAGTCCTCACCGAGTTTCAGCCTCAAGTGACGAGCGTTATACCTCTTACGAGCATTTCGACGATTTGTGGGTTGCGGACATAGAAGTCCCCCAATATGGACTCTTTTGGGCTCCAAATTTGGCTTGTGTTAAGCATATGTTCCTATGAACCCATGGTAAATTTTCCGGCAAGTATCTGAAAATTGTCCGAAAGTCCATTTTCGTGATATTATACACGTTTTTCGTCCAAAATATGATGTTTTTGTGACGCGACTCAATTTTGTGTAGAATTTCTCCCACACCTTAAGGGTTATTGGGGAGGACTCCTTGCCATGTTTCGGCCCCATATACCGAGCGTAGTGCCTTCTACGAGCGTTTCGACATTTTGTTACTTTGTCATTTGCGAACTCCAAAGTCCCCCATATAGACTCTTTTCGGCCCCAAATTTGGCTTATGTTCATTGTATGATCAAATGAACCCATGACAAAATTTTGACAATTTTTCCGAAAAATTGTCCATAAGTCCATTTTCGTGATGTATAATCCTCGTTTTCCAACCAAAAAACATTTTTGTGAACAGTTTGGTTTTGTCTATAATTTCTCCCACACCTTGAGGGTGATGAGAGACAGGTCCTTGCAAAATTTCAGTCTCAAACGATTAGTGGCGTGCCTTCTACAAGGCGTTTTGTCGTTTTATCTTCCGCAGACCTTAAAGTCCCCCCCCCCCCAATATGGACTTTTTTGAGCCCAAAATTTGATTTGTGTTCATCATATGAACCCATGGTAACATTATTAATAAATTTGTCGAAAGTTCATTTTCGTAATATATAATTCACGTTTTTCGCCCTAAAAACGACGTTTTCGTGACCCGCTTCGGTTTCACTTAGAATTTATCTCACACCTTCAGGATTATGTAGGACGACTCCTGGCTATGTTTGGGACCCAAATGACAAGCGTCGTGCCTCCTACGTGCGTTTCGACTTTTTGTCGTTTGTGGACTCCAAAGTCCCCCCATATGGACCTCAAATTTGGCCTATGTTCATCATATGATCATAAGAACCTATGGTAAATTTTTTGACATTTTTTCCAGAAATTGTTCGGAAGTCTATTTTTGTGATGTATAATCCACTTTTTTTTTTGCCCAGAAAGACGTTTTTCGTGACCCGGCTCAATTTTTGCCCATAATTTCTCCAACACTACCTTGAGGGTTATGGGGGAGGACTTTTGGCCAAGTTTCGACCTCAATTATCGAGCGTTTCGACGTTTTGTCATCTGTGGATTCTAAAGTCCCCCATATGGACTCTTTTAGGCCTCAAATTTGACTTGTGTTCATCATATGAACATACGAACCTATGGTATTTTATTTTTGCAATTTTCTTGAAATTTTTCGGAAGTACATCTTCGTGATGTATAATCCATGTTTTTCGCACAAAAAACGACGTTTTTATGACCCAGTTCGATTTTGCCCATAATTTCTCCCAAACCGTAAGGGTTATGGGGAGGGAATCCTAGCCAAGTTTCAGCCCCAAATACTAAGCCTAGTGCCTCCTACGATCATTTTGAAATTTTGTCGCTTTGTAGTTCGTGGACTTTAAAGTTCCCATATGGACTCTTTTGGGCACCAAATTTGGCTTGTGTTCATCATATGATCATATGAACCCATGGTAAAATTTTTGGTAATTTTTCCGGAAATTGTCATAAGTCCATTTTTGTGATTTATAAACCACATTTTTCGTTTTAAAAACCACATTTCCGTGACCCGTTCTGTTTTGCCCAAAATTTTTTCCACACCCTGAGGGTTATTGGGAAGGACTCCTGACCAAGTTTCGGCCTCAAATACTATGCGTTGTACCTCTTACGAGCGATTCAACGTTTTGTCGGTTTGTCATTTGCGGTGTCCAAAATCTCCCATATGGACTATTTTGAAATCCAAAATCATCATGTGTTCATCATATGATCATAGGAACCCATGGTAATATTTTTGGCAATTTTTTCGAAAATTGACCGAAAGTCCATTTTCATGATGTATAATTCATGTTTTTCATGACGTTTTTGTGATTCGGCTCGATTTTTCCCAAAATTTCTCCCACACTATGAGGGTTATGTGGGAGGACTCTTGGCCATGTTTTGGCCCCAATTACCGAGTATAGTGTCTTCTACGAGCGTTTCGACGTTTTGTCGCTTTGTCGTTGGTGGATTCCAAAGTTCCCCATGTGGACTCTTCTGGACCCCAAATTTGGCATGTATTCATCATATGATCATAAGAACCTATGGTAAATTTTTAAGCAATTTTTTTTGGAAATTGTCCAAAAGTCCATTTTCATGATGTATAATCCTCGTTTTCGTTCAAAAAACAACATTTTAGTGACCCGACTCGATTTTCCCAAAATATCTCTCACACCTTGAGTGTTATGGGGGAGGACTCTTTGACAAGTTTCGACTCCAAATATTGAGCGTAGTCCCTCCTACAATCTTTTCGACGTTTTGTCGATTTGTCGTTCGTGAATTCCAAAGTCTCCCATATGTACTTTTTTGGGCCTCAAATTTGGCTTGTGTTCACCATATTATCATATGAACCCATAGTAAAAAGTTTGGCAAATTTTCTGAAAATTGTCCGAAAGTCCATTTTCGTGATGCACGTTTTTCGCACAAAAAACGACATTTTCGTGACCTGACTCGGTTTAACCTAGAACTTCTTCCACACCACGAGGGTGATGAGGGATGGGTCTTCTTCAAGTTTCGGCCCCAAGTGACGAGCATCGTACCTCTTACGAGCGTTTCAACGTTTTGTCGTTCATAGACTCAAAATTTCCCCAATATGGACTCTTTTGGGCTCCAAATTTGGCTTGTGTTCATCATATGATCATATGAATTAATAGTAATATTTTAGGCAATTTTTCCTAAAATTGTCCAGAAGTCCATTTTCGCGATGTATAATCCACATTCTTTGCTAAAAAAAATGACGTATTCGTGAAACGACTCGATTTTGCCCAAAACTTCTCCCACATCTTTTGGGCCCAAACCTGTCTTGTGTTCATTATATGAACCCATGCTAAAATTTTCAACAATTTTTTCTGACATTGTGCGTAAGTCCATTTTTGTGATGAGTTGGCTTTTGTTTATTTTCTAAGATGTTAATTTTATCCGAAACTATTATCATTTCCTTTCCAGGTATATTAAGGCACAGGTACTTATTCTTGAAGAAAAGTTCTTTGCTTTAAGTGATAAGAGCAAGGATTCCCGAGTGATGTCTTGGATTTGATCCTTACCCCCATTGTATGTGTTGGGGTTTCTCTTCTCCCTTGCCGTTGTAAAATAAGAAATTTAATTGTTGAGGGTGGAATTCAAACTCAAAATTGGGGAATTTGAAAAAGTTAAAAGATGAAACAAAGAGATGGTAAAATTAAGTGAAGAGTTATTATGAGCACTATACAAAATAAATTGAAATTTGGGTATTTGATTGCCTAATAGTAAAAATAACAAGTGAGAAGAAATGGGTATAAAAAAATAAGACAAAAATATAAGGTGATAATGACTTAATTCTGATTCCTGGAGGCACAACCTAACCCATAGTGACATGAGTACATGACTTTCAAAACCTCCTCATTGAAGTTGAAGGCATGAGTCCATGATTTAACAACAACATACTTTCCATAAAAAGAGAGGTTGAGAAAAGACACATCCCGAGTGACCCTATACATCTCCCCTCAAAGTTTGAGGTTGTTTGGCAACGGTGCTAGGGAGGTCGAATTTTTTTTTTGGGTTATACACTTTGATTTTCAACCATTTCACTGTCTCATTTTTGCCAATTTTTTTCCACACCCTAAGGTCTATGGAAGATGGTCTCCCGCTAAGTTTCAGCCTCAAACGATGAGTGTTGTGCCTCTCACGAGCGTTTCGATAACCAACGATTTGAGCGTTTACAGACTCAAAAGTCACTCATATGTCCTATTTTTGG
The DNA here is from genome assembly GCA_008642245.1 of Bassia scoparia. Lineage (NCBI taxonomy): Eukaryota > Viridiplantae > Streptophyta > Magnoliopsida > Caryophyllales > Amaranthaceae > Bassia > Bassia scoparia. The sequence goes on along the minus strand of SNQN01000845.1, from coordinate 49,115 downwards.
CCCCATATTTTGCGTGGTTTCATTATATGACCATGAGAATCAACCAATAACTTTTCGACAATTTTTAAAAATCCAGCCTGAAAACCTCATTTTCGTGAGCTATAATCTTCAAAAATGACCTTTGAAATAATTGTTTTGGCGACCGTTTCACATTTCCCCGAATTTTTTCCATGGTCTAAGGGACACATGATTCACCCTTGCCAAATTTCAAATCCAAATTCAAATTCTAACGCCCCCAAGTATCATTGCAACGTGCTTGTTCAACGGCGAGGCATTAAAAAACAAACCCAGTGACAATTGCCTTAAATGTCATCGATTGCACATCAAATTTTGATTTATTTCAATAGATGACCTTTGGAACTCAAGGCAAAGTTTTCAATCATTTTTCCAAAAATTTGTCTAGAAGCCTATTTTACATGGACTAAAATCTCGTTATTTAGACCCAAAACGACGTCATTTCGAATCCCGTCTCATCTTCCCCCGAAAATTCTACCATATGTTTAGGCCAACATATGATGACATCACGTCAAATTTGAACATCAAATACCAACCACAAGATCCATAACCACAAGTTTCAATGACGACCAAGCATCAACGTGGATGTGTGTGTGTTAGATGTACAAACAAGTGAAACAACTCATACCACCTTGTTGGGGTTGCCCTTTTTCCTACCGCCGGAAAATAAGAAATTTAATTGTTGAGGGTGGAATTCAAACTCAAAATTAGGGAATGTGAAAAAGTTAAAGATGAAACTAGAGAGATGGTAAAATTAGTCGAGGAGTTATTTTAAGCACAACACAAAATAAAGTGAAACTTGGGGATTTGACCGACTAGTCGTAAAAAGAACAAGTGGGGAAGAAATGGGTATAAATTATATGACAGAAATATCAGGTGATAATGACTTAATTCTCGTTTAATTTCTGGACTTTTACATTGTTCAAGTATACAGAAAATAAATCATTCCATGTATCTGTAATGCCAGGTAAGCACCAATGCATGCAATCATCATGCTTCTTTCCACCAGCATTTGATGGATGAGCATCTGCTCTATATTCACTTAAATGGGTTATGTTCAAAACATGGAAACTAGATCCTTTGAGGGCCTTGTGCAAGTGATGATTGACGAGCCGCGTCTCAACATTCGTTCCATTATTCTCCACAGCAAAAAGTTCTTCAACCTGGACAGTCCAAAGCCAAAGTTGAAATTCCAAATTATAAAGAAAGGCTCTGGTTAAATCAACATTGCAGCCAAAATATAGAAACACTGAACAGAACGTGTTTCTATATCTGGAAGAACAATATAATAATTTCAATGAGACCTACTTCTTGCGAAAACAGAGGCTTTAATCGTGGGCAAGAACCACCCTGGTCCCAATCGCCTCCCTCAAAATGTCTGGGAGATTGTGTGCGGAACATTTTTATAGCATCAGGTYGCATTTTGCTTTCCACATACATTATCTGAAGTCAAGCAGAAACATCGGAACAATTATATAACTTAYGAGTTCAAGAAAGAACATTTATGGAAAAGTWGCACTATAATTACGAGWTTTCAGACAATAAGMAGCAGCAGCATTCATGCAGAGGTATCRCATCAACATCTCATTTTGACTATTACTGAATAAAGATCATATTCACACGCTCATAATAGAACAAAGAACTTAGAACCTTTCCTAACTAGATAATTTAGATTTCAGCCTCTCCACCTYCCTTTAAACAAGTGGAATAAGCTACAACGACTGATTCATAATTAAATCAACACTTTGACTATGAATGATACTACCGTCGTAGTGTGTACTTGGTGGATAAACGTGATTATATGCTCTTAAACCAGCCTCATATAATTATAGACAAGAACGTACAATGCACAGGTGTAAACTTCCTTCTGCTATTAGCAAAATTTACATGTTTATACTCCCATTCCCACTGACAAGTACCCCCCCAAAAAAAAAAAACAGATACAAAAAAACTGAGCATCGATAGATACAARCTTATTGTAAACTCCATTTTTGTATTAGTTCTCGTTTCTATCTACATTAAAGGGCCAAAAGTATATTCTATACATACCGTGTGTTTCAGGACCATATCCAGACCAACATCAGGGGCAACAGGAGGCATTATAGGCTTTCCTTTCTCAAAGAAGAGCATAGGTGACTTTACGGGATCAAATTTTGAAGGAGCCCACCACCTGACAAACCGGGGAGACAAACATGGTTATTTTCATCATTCTAAAAACAAAAACTACACTACATATGGATCAAATGTAAAAAGCTATCATATTTTCAGATGAAAGTGGAGAACCATAAAACAGTTTAATTAGAGAAGCATRTATCTTCCTTAAGATTTACAGGCAATGGATATCTAAAAGCAAACAAGATGGAAAAGCCCAAGAAGCCACAGTCAGCAAAGAAGCTATTGCATGATCCACAACATCTCTACCAGTCACACAATCCACAATGCCCCAGCAAAAATCCAAAACATTGCCATGTTAGAACCCGCCTCCAGCTCTACATTCTCCTTTTCATTAAGAAGTCTAAGAAATTCCTAGATCCAAGCATATTGTATATGCCTATTTCCACTATATAAGCACATAAATTTAGGCTGTGGCGCGTTGAACTCAACAATAATACAAGCCCTGATTATTAAAAAATGAAGGAGCAATCGAATAGCTTTTGTTGAATGCTAAACGAGCAATAKTTTGCATATGAAGTGAAGAGGAATTCAACTGTCTTGTGAATTAAATTAGATATTCTTGTCTGTAGTATTTTCCATTTGTGTTATCAGCTTGACAAGATGCTCTAGAACTCAGTGTATATCTGAACTTATTTGGCTCTTATATTAGCTTGTGAAAATGCAAACAATATGCATTGGTTGATGTTTAAAAGGATATGCAAAGCTATTGCAGATCATACAAGGTAGTAAAGACTAAAGAGCAAGACAAAATGTATYGCTTCATCACAACACGGTATCCAAAAACTATAAATTTATAATGYATGTGCGATAATGCATAGCCAATAGTTAAGCATATTTAAGTAGTTAAGTGAAGCCAGATCTGTTAAAGGTTGTAGACATTACCAATGTCCAGTATTTAATATGACAACATCATGAAAGCTGGGAGCATCAGCCCATTTGTTGTC
>SNQN01000845.1:19401-35350 GCA_008642245.1 Bassia scoparia | reverse complement strand
TGTTTAATAATAAACTGTTCAATATCTGTTTCTTAATGAAGAGTCAGTGAACATACAACAACCCTTCTCTCTTGTCAATGGCACGAGACTTTTCAGGAACTGCTTACAAAGAGGAAATGATTAATTGTAATTATTATTACCTATAACCTTTTGGCCCCTTTCTAAGCTGGTGCAAACTGAGGGCTCCCTTTTCTAAGACAGCCTGTAACGCGTGGTTGACTACGTATCTAATTAAGCTGTTTATGCGTGCTCTCTGAGACGAATTGACAGTATCTTTTTCTCTGTACTGATCTTTAATAAGGCAGGAATGCGTGAAGAGGTCAGAGAAACAATATATAATAAAAATATTAAAAAAAAATTTCCTTTGTGTAAATACTGAGTTGTTAATATATACAATGCTGTGAGCTAGTTGATGATCTGAATACACATAACAGCCTTGTTTTGTAATTGCTACCTCCAAGTAATCCATTTCTACCTACTTTAATTTTCATTATCATCCCAAAACCATTCTAAAGGTGATGTGAGTATGGAAATAGGAGGTGAACAAATGAGGTAGAAAATTATCTGTAGATAGGCATAGCTGATCAATCCTATGACATTGCCATCATATATTTCCTTACAAATATACAATATAAATTCATCCCCATTACCACCATGTAGCACCAATTACCAAGGAGAACGAAAAAGTCAACAGAATCTATGTTCAGCTACAACTGAATAGATAAGTATAGACACCGTGGAGTCATGACATGTCCTTAAATGTTATAAGTCACCATAAAGCATTTTTTACAGCACTCAAGTGAAGAGACAAACCTATGGAATATAGCATACCTTTTATATTTCTGCCTCACTAAATGTGCACAAATATTTTCTTTTTTACATTTTGTTAACTGTATGGTATTGAGATTGTCAAATTTGTCATAAAAATGGTTTGAATAAAACGGTTAATTGATAGTGATTTATCAAACTGAGACTTACAGACAGCCTGCTCTCATAAAGAAATGTATATAATAATGATGAACTGTTGCTATTAGAACAACAAGTTTGAGACTAGCAGGTTCACTTCCATCATTAAAGCTCACTCTGTGGCAGGCATGAATGGTGAAGTCTTGGTCAGTTCATTTTTTTCGTGTTCATATTATTTCCATATCTCCACTAAATATTCAATACACGAGCAATTAAATTCAATTTTATTTATTCTGTTCAGGAGGAGCAGTGAAGCAGCACAGGAATCATTAAACAACACCAACTAGTCACAAAGAATCAAAAATAACTATTAGGATATGAGACGTACTGCTAAACATTTGACTCAGAAAATTTCTCAGTGAAAGATGCAAGGCATCCAACCATTCCTTTGAGAAATAACACGAAATGAGGATCTGTTCAGGACTCTTTAAGGTATGGCATTGCTGCAAATGAGAATGAGATGGATAGATAAATGAGTAAGCAGTGACAGGAAGAAGAAAAAAAAAAAGAAAAAAGCCTGGGCACTAGCAGATAGTTTGACACAGTATAATTCAACGAAAAGCAAAAAACACACCAAACCATGGAGTCCAATCATCGCCTTTCTGCTGCAGCTATCCCACAAACATATCAAAAAATTTCTTTTACTTTGTCTTCCTGCCTGAACGCTTAGCATGTATTATATAGTCAGAGGAGATAGAGACCTCCAGTTTAGATAAAGCTAGCAAACAGTCTCGTTCTAGAAAAGAAAAACGTGTTTAAAGAAAGTAAGGAGCCAACCAACTTTTCAGCCTCAAACTTAGGTATATATTTCAAAAATAATCAGTCATATCTTGTCACTGTTGAAAATCTTCCCTACATCAGTATTTAGTTCATCAAACGCTGTAGAGTACTTGTTGAACCTCTGAACACAAGAAACTCTCTCACTAACTCCTTCGGCATACTGCATATTTCCATCTTCTCCTATAATTTAAACATGAATCAATTCAATTACTCAGCTCACAGCATGTTAAATATAATCAAAGTACAAATTCCAAGTAAAATTATTTATGCCTGAAACTCTAAATGAACATAAGCATAAAAGTAAATTGCTACGCTAACATTATAATTGCTTGAACATAATGATAATATTAAGATTTAAATAGAAAAAAAAAAGTCAAAAAAACTACCAACAAATATTAGCTTTTGTGTCACCTTTAAAGAGAAGATTTTATTCTCAAAAGAGAAAGGACTCCTATGCTTTTCACGCTTATTTAGAGAATAATATCATTTGCCCCTGTGACTGTCATAATCACAAAATCCATCATCTTCAATTCTTACATCTAATTACCTTACCATGCCTCAACTTTCTATCTAGAACACATAATAAATGGACACTAGAAATCTTCAATCAGAATGATCTAAGTCATCTAACCCTTGGACAAACCACATATGACCCAAGAACCTATCAAATTTCAATAATCTTTTGATTCTCTCCAACTGTTGAATTTGTTAGTCATAATATTTGATTGATAAACTGTCAAAGTTTTCGTTTATTTGTTACAGGTATACGTTCCTAGATATACTGAACTCGCAAATAACCATATCCACTTATACTAGTAAGGATAATTATGATGGATCTCGCTAATATTCTTCTAAAAGACTACATCTCTGGTCGATATTAATCTTTGTGAAGATCTTATAGGCAGCATGAATCATATAGCAAAGAAATTGGGGCTTTAGACGGTCAGCATTTTCTTCTCTCATGGTACCCTAACGAGGATACAAAGACAGAGTTATAGATATTCAAATGTCTTCTCATTTTTTTGCGCTTTTGATCAAGTTATTGGTGAAATCTTATTCTTATCTTTCACTCTGAGACATAAATAAGAAAGACCACACCACTCGAAAGGGGAAAATTAATATTAAATTATCAATTTTCAGCTTATGCTTCAAATTGACAATCAAAATTAAAGGGTGACTTAGAGTTAGGAGACATTTATTCTCACAAGACGTTTTAAAATGGAACTTATTTATACTTTTTTTTTGGATAACAAGCCTAAGACTAACCAGATTGAAATTTGTTTTTTTCGGCAGATTAATCCAAGCAGGCGATAATATGCAAGGATTATTTGGCACACAGTCCTCTCAAAGAGTGAATCACGGTTAGTTCAAAGTTACTTCGTACTATAGTTACACTAACTGTTAATTAGGCATATCAATTTCCTTAACTTCTGGCTGTAAATACAGTTCGTACATCTTTCCTCTATAATAAAGTATTATGAGTTTGGAGGTTTGAAACTATACTACACACCTACTAAGCATGAATACAGATAAATTTAATCGATTTGTATTTCTGGTAGTAAAGATGTTTTACATCCAACGAATCTGCTATTGAAAGGACTATTATCGATTATGTCGCGTAAGGAGATAGAGCAGTCTGCAGTATAATTTTGAATTTACTGATTTCTAAGAAGTTTAAATCTAGAATTCATGTTTAACTGGGCTATAGAAGATTCCATTGGATGTTTATCTATTAAGTTGCTAGGCTCAGATGAGAAGCTGCTGTTGCAGAGAGCATTATGGTCCGATCAAAATGAAACAGATGAACAAATTGTGTCTGGAGTTTATCATTACTGGCAACTTCTGAATCCCCTGTAAGACCCGATGATTATTTGTGAAACGCTCAGACAATAAGCTTGATGTATCTCAGAGAGAATTGTAAATGCATTCATATGTAACATCAATCGTTTATACTCCGTAGCAAAATTTCAGCTAACTTCTGAATAAAGATAAAAAGTCGCTCTTACTCAGCTGTGACGTAAACAATATCTAGTGTGTAATTCTTAGCATGCTTTTGCTGTTTACAATATTCTCTATCTATCTATCTACTGATAACTTCAATATCTTAGCACTCTTCTTGTATTACTATTGACTCTCGCTATTTATATTGACCATTGTATGATGGTGGCAGGCTATGGTAATGGAGGACACAATGTACTGATCTTGCACACATCAGGCAAATAGTGAGGAGGTAAGCTCTCCTAGTAATGACTCATAATAGAAAATGTACAGCTTGATCTAATGTTTAGACTGTACCTACGTGCGTCGGTTAGCAACAAAAAAATAGCACAAGGACACCTACTGGACGTTTTTCTGCATAATCTTCATTCCCTATTTCTGTTATGTTTTCCCAGGTAAGGTAAGTGAACGGTCCAGAGAGTTTCAGAGAGTACTATAATTCTAGTAACACACACAGATAGCGGTGTAGGTTCGATAATTGAATGATTCAACTTTGAACCTGTATAGTATCTTCGTAGATATCCTCAAACAGATTACTGCAAAGAATGCTCAGTCAGAATAAGCCAAGTAAAGTCCCCATTCTCGAGCGTGTTGTCCATCAAGAACCACAAGCAGAAAAAAATCAGATATAGAATTAGTTCCGCACCGAATGATCATTTAGATTCATGAGAACGCCCAATTTTGGGACAAGGCTTCGATTGATTGATTGTTGATACCTAATTGAGTACGAGATAATTCATGAGTCTTTTGAGAAGTAAAATTGTTTTATCTCGTTAATTCTTAACTTTTGTGCTTTCCAAAAATACGATCTGGCCCTACTATTAGGAAGAGCTTTCTAAATCTAAAATATATTCCTTGCATGTATTAAAAACTTATAAGTAGAGATGAAAATAGAAGCTGTAATCGGATGGATAGACTTAATGATGTAATGCAACTACGAGTAATAAGTTATTTGTTGAATAGTAACGAAATGGAATGTGAATAAAAGAAGTTGAATCAATGGAGCATCAGATTGCTCAATTTTACTGATAATTATAGTAATCAAAAGGTGACAGTGCAACATTCACCAAATTCGAACCTTGATTTAAAATTCCTAGCAGGGTTCATAGATATGCAACGAAAATTAAAAATTTGGTAGATGAAAGCAGTACTTAATCAAGATTGCGAACAAAATGATGTTCAAGTGTTGTATGTGAAGTATTGCGAAGAGCGAGAAACGGTGTTGTGTTTTATGTGTTGTGTCGTGTTGTTTGAAGTACTGTACGCCAAGAGTTGGGGATGTCCATCAAAATATAAGTTACATAAATAGGATAAAAGGCTTTGATTTTTGTTGTTTTTTTTTTTTTGGTAATAAAAAAGCTTTTCGATTTTGCGAACTTCATCTTTATACACTGTATCCAACACAGCTCATTGAGAATTTGAGTTTTTTTGTTCTAATAGAGTAGTGTTGAACCAATACACGAAAAGTTGTCTGACATTGGACTGGTAGTAAAGAAATGGTAGTTGATTGAGTTTAAATCGGTCATACCGATTGAAAGTTATTACTTTTGACATTGAATCTTCTGGATATGATTTAAGCTGAAAAAGATGTAAAATTTTAGTGCTAAGAATGTAAAATGTGGGTAAAGTGCTAATGAAATTGAGTTACACAATAAGCAACCGGTGAACATTCTATTGATGTTAAGTACATTATAATCACACTACTATCATATAATAATCTATTATGATAGTCTAGAAGGATTGACGGGAAGTTAATAGGTCGTCGGTCGTAATGTCCATGGCACACGTATCTGAAGCAACTTTCAGAAATAATAGTTTACATCTAAAAATAAATACGACCCTTTAAAATAGGGAATTTATCGATTATGACATCAACTGAAAAGCCCTAAATGAATAATGTTTACAGTGCTACAAGAAACTAAATACCCTCATAAAAATAGGGAATTTGAAACATCAAACTAGAAAGCCCTAGAAGGTGAATAAATGGTAATATCTATATCTTTGTCAAAAAAATAAACAATCTCGAGGTTGAAACGGATGGAAATACCTACAAGTTGCCACGGGATGCAGGGGTGTGTGTCTACATAGATAAAATGTAATTAGTAATGGTCTCCATTCTTCTCTTTTCATACTCTATACACATTATCTAAACCTTCTTCTATCAACTCCAAAACATTTTGGGGCATTGGTGGCATATTGACTTCCATAGTGCCATCAAACATTTTTACAACTTCTCCCATTGAAGGTCTCACAGAAATTTCATCTTGGATACACCAAACTCCAATCTTGAGAGCCCTTGTGAGTTCTTCCTCATCTACGGCTGCTCTAAGTCGCTTTGTCAACCATTTCATTCGCCTTCTCATTCACCATCTCTGAATAATCAAGTTACAAATATTCGTAAATCACTTTGATTCAACTTCAACATTATTTACGAACATTCAACATTATTACAGCGATTAAGACATTACGTGCTTTCAAACCTATGTAACAAGTGTTCATATATAACATGAGACTGATTAACTACTAATGTTCATACCTTGAAAGCCCATCCAGGTGTAAAAAGAAATCTTCGTCATATAGGACAAGTCAAGGTTCCGCCTTCTCCAATAATCTCATAGCAGATACATTTCATAATATAAACAATCAGCCTTGACAGTAATGGGACATGTACTAATCATCTGTCGGGTATAAGTACTAACCCGAGTACTGTCTAACCATTGTAACAACATGGAGTGGGTCTCTTCCAGATGAATTTAGCTAACCCGAAATCTGAAACTTTTAGGACAGAAATTTTCATCTAACAAGATGTTTTTCAGGCTTGATGATTACAGTGGATTAAGCGATTCCTACATTGTTCATTGGAAGTATGTCTATCTCGAGACCGTGCCCAAGGCTATGTCCATAGCGCGTAGGCCAGTCAAGTACTTGTCATGCAGTAGTTTGGGAGCAAAGATCATCATTTGTCCAGTGATATTCATTTTTCATGAATTCATAAACCAACACCTCAACAATGACCATTTACAAACATAAATTACCTTAATTTTGTCACAATCACTTCAAGAACTCTTAAAATATAGGCTTCTAGTTTTTTTTGCTTGTTGTGTTTATTGAACATTTATATCTTATCGTTTGTACTCTTTTCCCTGTTGCAATGTATGTTTACACACACGCGGATCAAATTTAAACATTGTAGATACTAGCAACGTGCATGCTACGTCGCATTAAGATTTTCATCTAGTACTTCATTCGATATATTTCAGATATTACGTAAATGTACACTTGCGATGATCCCTCAAACAATATAGCCACAAAAGAACGTAAACTAATAATTCATGTGAAGGATGATGTCCAATTGTATTGACTTTAGCAGTGATTGAATTCCGTTTCCATGAGGTAGAAACCGAATTGTGGTCGAGTTTCTATCACCGTGCGAATCAAAAGTGTCCAAGTGCTAAACTAGCGACTATACGCAATCTTGGTGATATGCGTTCGTCCCAAAACCCCATGCCCATTGAAGAAAATAGACCAATTGGAAGGAGTTATGATAGTACTACTACTACACTGTTTACTCAGTCTCAATTTTACATACGAAGATTGTTAATGATTTAGTACAAAAGCAGAGTATTCTGTTGTTTATTTTCGCTTTATTGAAAGATGATTGTAAGTACGAGGTTTGAAGGCTTTGAAGCTGTACCATCTTCCATAGTAACATGCGAAAATTAGACGTGCAGTATTAACATCTCGGTAGTGAAGCATAATTGGGAGCGCCTGAGAGATCAACGAGCTCTCGCATCGCACGATTTATTCAACATCCTTTTCCTATAGGAAATTGTAATACACAAGTAGGGCAAATAGCCCTACAACACCCATGCTCAAAAGCAATGGGGAAGTTCAACAACGGCCTTTCGTGTGCACTTTTATTATCTTCCTTTATCACCTCCGTGCCTCAACGATCCACTCCAGCCGGTCCCATTTGCCAAACCCTACACAAAAATGTTTGTCGAACTGGGGTCTTCGAACCTCCAAAATCCAACGCTACTTTAGTATCCAGAGCAATAAGCTTCTCCGCGCTAATTCCATAAGCCGAGCACAACACACTCACATTCATCTAACAACATCCCCACACTTGAAACCCGTAGGGAGTCACTAATAGTCTTGCATATCAACAGATCTATATGTGAAGTACTAGTTCGTTTGTTTGACAGTGATGATGTTGAAATCCGAGGGTCAGGTTATTCACGTCATTCGATCTGCAATTTTCCGTCAATGTAGAGTTCCTCGAAACACCTATACATCATTGTCCCCAGCCACTTAAGCAGGCAAGCAAGAGCAAATGGAACTAGTCTTAGACTTCAGACAGCACGCCATTCTCCCACATATAGCAGCAATGTCACATGGACCTAGACACAGACAGCCACTTCTGGGACCGATCCACTGGCGGACGCCATATATCACAATACGAGTCTGTCCCATCTGTGAACAACCTCAAGTTCCCGGTTTTCCTATACAAGAACCAACCGGCCTATAGGCAACGTTCTGGCACTGCGTGGACGCGGATGGTCAAGGTCTTATTGATAGCACAGCCACCATTGGTTGTCTTCCGCGTATCGAATTGCTTTGGTACTATTCACTTTGAACTATCCCTATGCGCAACGCGCATAATAAGATCTCGATCCCCGGGTTGTCCATGTGGACACATCCCCGATTCAAGCACCCTTTTCGTCTAGGGATGGATCCACCACATCAGATATTCCCGTTGAATTCGAGATACTCAGTGCTTAGCGCAATAGGAAAATATTACGGACAGGCTGAGTATTAGGAAGGTTCGTAGCTTTGTAGCTCGAACTGCTAGGCTAAGAGAAGGTTCGGCTGTTGCGCAGCATTTTTAAACGGTGTATGTACCTTTATGTTAGGAACTTCTTTGAGTGAATGTTGATTCCGCATTGTTCATTCAGTAGTTGTGCCAGGTAAGAAGCGTATCAGACGGATACAAAGAGGTCTGAAATATACAGGCTCGCTACCCTGAATATGTAGAGGGATAAATTGCCACTTCAGACATAACAAGCTGACCTTGTACACTACCTTGAGTGTAGATGACATATGTGTGTCCGATGCCATCCGTCGAGAAACGAGGGTTTCTCGGGTTGTGGCGAAAGTTTAAGACGGCGTTTTTGCTTAGCCAGATATCTACTACATTACTTGAAAAAAATCAAACATTAGAATGTTATAGCACATTACCCCAGTAACACTGTAATACATACATTATACAGTACAATAGAATTTTTTTGTGCCAGTAATTGAATCTCTAGTAGTAGGACTCGCTATGTTTTTAGACTTTATTACAGTACCATTCGCCTGCAAATGTATTGTCACTACATCCAGTCATCATATCAATAATATCAAACTAAAACACAAAGAAGTGCATCAAACTAGAAGTGGCACAAAAAATTGAATATAATCAATCTATATATCTTATGAAAACATTTACTATATTTTATATTGCTTATTCATACTTAAATATGCTTTTAACAGAGTGCATAGTTGTAACCCTATTAGTATGTGACGGAAATTCAAATTAAGTATGTATGATCTATTTGTAATATGGATACGAGTGGCTTATCATTTGCACCCGCTAATATAAAATACATAGTAGACCCCCCGCGACTACAATTTTAGCTTAGGCATCCTATTAGCAAGACCAGACGACGACTCGAATCACCGGAACTCTGTGATTAAGTCCAATACGCGAAGCCTGTTCAGTTCACATTAGAGTAACAGTGGAAGTTAAACCCAAATGCAAAAGTGCCAATTTGTCGGAGACCAAGCTTTGTTATCATCCAGCTAACAGACGCAGCGAACCGGCGAATCTTAGGCAACTCACATCGACCATAAAGACTACGGTAACATCTAACAACAATAATTGATGCCTACACATAACATCAATTAATGTTGTAACCATTTGATGAGGAAGCATGGTGGTGAATTGAAATAAATGTTGTTTACTTGCCGATTGATATATGAGAAGAAATAGTAAGGCACGAACGTATTGTCATGTGAATATTTGGTTTATATGAATGATGGTGAATTGTATTATATTGGTTTCCGTGTTGAAAAAGGAAGGTGGAGTTTTGGACACGTGGATCGTGGTGGGTGAGCTAAACCCTAAAAGGAGAAGAAAATACGAAATTTTTGGATAGGTCGTCCCAATATTTTTTTAGAGCTTTTGTAGTGTTATTTGTACTAGGGCACGTGTTGGTGATTGAGATTTATTATAGTGTTCAATTATTTTGAGTTTTTGAGGCAGTTCTTTGATTTATTTTGCTAATATATTTTATTCTTGACTTAACACAGTTAGTGAACCAGGCCACTTCTTAGTTTTAATTTTATATTATCTTACCAGTGTTATTCCACCACTGATTAGTTTTTTTATAGATAGTAGTTACATGTATGAAAGATGTGTTGTAAACTATTGTATCCGGAGTCACCTATGCTATTTATTAGGATTTGATATATATTGAATTAACGCTGAATTGTTGAATTAAAATAAATGAAAATGAATACGGATGTAGTGGTTGTGTCGCTTTCCTGTCAACTTCTTGGTAGTTTGCTTGATTTATGTTGCCTTGTAAATATATGCTTGACCATCGTCATAGATTGAGTTTCTTCTGCATTCAGAGGGATGGGAGCACAACATTGTTTCTATATAGACTTCTCTACAACTTTATGTAATAATGAATAAACGTTAATTTTTTTATGATATTAATAATTGATGATGATGATGATGAAAAACATGATCTAAATTACAAATACGAGTTATAGATAATCACAAAGCTTAAAAGAAAGGGAAGTGATGTTATGTTTGACCAAAAACAACTTAGAATATAAAATCTAAAGCCACATCATCTTTTCTTCTTACATACAACTCTAGCTTACAAAACGAATCTAGATAATAATTGTTATTGTATTGAATTTAACATCAACGTTGTGCTGGTTCTATGATGTCATTCTATGAGAAACTACTTCTCTTGTATTATTACCGTTTTTGAATTTGGTTTATGACTTAATATGTGATGGACGAGTAGTTCTACTTGTTATGTACCGCTCAGGCACATCTGACAGTTAAACTCTTGCATTGACAAACTATAAATTTACCAAAAGTGATCTTACTACATTATTGCTTGCACTCCTCTCTCATGAAGAATTGTTTGTTAGTTGGTGACCAACTAGGCGTTGTGAAATTATTTATGTAAGAGTGCAAAAGGGAAAACATTGTCATCATATTGCATGCATCGACGTATAGATAACATAATCGAGCATTAGAGTAATAGTTCAAATGATATAATCTGTGATGGACTACAATTCATACACTTGTGTATACCGAATTATAGAGCACTATCTAAACGATTTGTTTTCAATTTCCAAATTTTCATCATCTCCTCTTGGACTTATAGATACTAATGGATTAATGAACAAATACTATATAACACAATTATCAAGATTTTCTATATACTTTAAAAAATTATAACGCGTGTTACTCGATTTTTTAGTATTCGTCATTTCCAACTTTTCAATCATACCTACAATGTAAAGCATAGTTCGATTCATCCAACTACTTCGATAGACCATTGTGTGAAGGGACCCGAAAACATTCAAAACATTTTGTAGAATAATTTAAAACCACATTTATACACAGGGAGATATATATTGCTTTGTAAGTTGTGTGGCTGACAATGAAGGTTTATAGCGTGGACATTATTGTATAGAAGTAGTTCAACATTAGGTGATTGTGTGGAGGTCATATAGTTGACAAAATTGAACTTCAATCATTTTATAAATCTTATCTATTTGTAAAGTTGGGGAAGAAGAATCGAAGGAAGTAGGACCAAATCATTATTTTGTTATTAGTAATTGGAATCGTAATCATTTGATGTTAGTAACTAATTTTATATACTCATACATCACAAACTCCAAGCTAATACTACTTAGGTCTACTATATATTTGTTATTTTAAAAATGGGTAGTTAGTGATGGCTAATTGCCTTGGATTATTGCTTGATGTAGTAGGTATTAAACCGTTTTGGCCATTGTCACCTTATACAGGATCATAGTGCAACTTTAGCATATTCTAGGCATAGTGAAAATTGTAATAACGCAACACCGGCTTTGAATGATAACCCTTGTTATAATGGCCGACCTCGTGATCTAGAATTCAGTAGCAATAGAAAAACTCTCACTGTTTAGCGAATTTTACACGTATACAATCGGTGGTACTTTCATGTTTCTTAATGAAGGGTCAGTGAATACAACCAACCCTTACTTCCTTGTCAATGGCAAGAGACTTTTTCAGGGAATCTTAAAAGAGGAAATGATTAATTGTAATTAATTTATACCTTACCTCCTAAGCTGGTGCAACTGAGCCTCCCTTTCTTCTAAGACAGCCTGAAGCTGTGACAACTTCAGATTAAGCTGTTTAATGTCTCTTCTGAGACGATTGACAGTATTTTTCTCTGTACTGATCTTTAATAAGGCAGGAATGCGTGAAGAGGTCAAGGAAACAATATATATAAAAAAATATTAAAAAAAAATTGTCCTTTGTGTAAAATACTGAGTTTTGTAATATACAATGCTGTGAGCTAGTTGATGATCTGAATACACTAACAGCCTGTTTTGTAATTGCTACCTCCAAGTATCCATTTTCYTACTTTAATTTTCATTATCATCCAAWACCATTCTAAAGGGTGGTATTGGGAGGAAATGCAAATTGAGGTAGAAAATTACATGGTTAGGCATAGGGATGCAATCCTATGGACATTGCCATCATAATTTCCTTACAAATATACATATAAATTCATCCCCATTRCCACCATGTAGCACCAATTACCAAAGAGAACGTAAAAGTCAACAGAATCTATGTTCAGCCTGGAATAGATAAGTATAGACACCGTGGAGTCATGACAATGTCCTTAAAATGTTATAAGTCACCATAAAGCATTTTTTACAGCACTCAAGTGAAGAGACAAACCTATGGAATTAAGCATTACCATTTTTATATTTCTGCCTCACTAAATGTGCACAAAAGTTTTCTTTTTTACATTTGTTAACTGTAGGTATTGAGATTGTCAAATTTGTCATAAAAATGGTTTGAATAAAACGGTAAAATGTAGTGATTATACTCAAACTGAGACTTACAAGCCTGCTCTCATAAAGAAATGTATAAATAATGATGAACTGTTGCTATTAGAACAACAAGTTTGAGACTAGCAGGGTTCACTTCCATCATTAAAGTCACTTCTGGGCAGGCATGAATGGTGAAGTCTTGGTCAGTTCATTTTTTTCGTGTTCATATTTCCAATYTCAACTAAATATTCAATACACRAGCAATTACAAATTCAATTTTTTATTTATTTCTGTTCAGGAGGAGCAGTGAARCAGCAACAGGAAATCATTAAACTAACACCAACACTAGTCACAAGATAATCCAATGAAATAACATAGGATATGAGTACTGCTAAACATTTGACTCAGAAAATTTCTCAGTGAAAGATGCAAGGCATCCAACCATTCCTTTGAGAAATAAAGATAACTCACGAAAGTGGAGGATGTGTTCCAGGACTCTTTAGTATGCATTGCTGCAAATGAGATGAGAATGATAGATATAAAATGAGAATAAGGCAAGAGCAGGAAAAAAAAAAAAGAAAAAAAAGCTGGGCACTAGCAGATAGTTTGACACAGATATTCAACGAAAAGCAAAAAACACACCAAACCATGGAGTCCAATCATCGCCTTTCTGCTGCAAGCTATCCCCAAACATATCAAAAAATTCTTTACTTTGTCTTCCTGCCTGAACGCTTAGCATGTATATATATAGTAGCGGGAGAATAGAGACCCCAGTTTAGATAAGGTAGCATAAAGCATCGTCTCAGAAGAGAAAACAGTGTTTAAAGAAAGTAAGGAGCCAACCAACTTTTCAGCCTCAAACTTGGTATATATTTTCAAAAAATCAAGTCTAATATCTGTCACTTGAAAATCTTTCCCTACATCAGTATTTAGATCATCTCAAGACGCTCTGTAGAGTACTTGTGTAAACCTCTGAAACACAAGAAACTCTCTCACTAACTCCTCGGCATACTGCATATTTCATCTTCTCCTATAATTAAACATGAAAATTCAATTACTTTCAGCTCACAGCATGTTAATACATTAAAGTACAAATTCCAAGTAAAATTATTCTGCGCTGAAACTCTAAAACACATAAAAGGACACTAAAGTATAAAAAATAATTGCTTAAGAACATCTATAATATTTGCTTGAACAGAGATAAATAATAGTCAAGAAAAAAACGTCACAAAACTACCAACATATTAGCTTTTTGTCACCTTTAAAGAGAAGATTTATTCTCCAAAGAGAAGGACACCTCCTATGCCTTTTCACCTTATTTAGAGAATAATATCCAGTTGCCCCTGTGGACTGTCATAATACCAAAACTCCATCACTCAATTCATACAACATCAACCTACCATGCCTCAACCTTCTATCTAGAACACATAATAAATGACACTAGAATCTTTCAATCAAGATGATCTAAGTCATCTAACCCTTGGACAACCACAATATGACCCAAGAACTATCAATTCAAATTTTTGATTCTCTCCAACTGTTGTATTGTTAGTATAATATTGTGATTGCATAAACTGTCAACATTTTTTCCTGTCACTTCCTAGATATACTCCCAAAGAACATATCCACTTATCATAGGATAATTGATGAGTCTCCTAATTCCTAAAAGACTACACGAGTCAATATTAATTTTTGTGAGTACTTTGGCAATGAACTTCAATAGAATAATTGGGCTTTACGGCATGCATCTTTCTCTTCATGTGCCCCATAAGAGGTACAAGACAGGATATGTTCATTGCTCTATTTTGAGCTTTGAGTCAAGTTAAATTGTAATCTTATTCTTATCTATTCACTCTGAACATAAATGAAAGATCACACCACTCGAAGGGACAAATTAATATTAATAGCATTTTCAGCTTATTGCTTCAACATTGACAATCAAATCTAAAGTGACATAGAGTTAGGAGACATTATTCCTCACACGTTTTAAAAATTGGAACTTATTTTCTTTTTTTGGATCACAGCGCTAAGCTAACCAGATTGAAGGTTTTCCATATATATCAAGCAGCATATAGCAAGAATACAAGCTCAATCGAGTACCAGTTAGTTAAAGATGCCACTTTCAGTAATAAAATGTGCATATCAATTTCCTAACTTCGTGCTTATATAGTCAGACACTTCCTACTAAGAATATTTGGAAGGATTCCTACCACTCCTACTAAGCTAAGTTTATATGATTTGTTTCTGGTAGAAGATTCTCAAGAATTAGCTATTGAATGGACTATTATCGATTATCGCATAAAAAGTTTGTAAATTCATCAACACATTAATACTCCGATAGCAAAATTCTAAAATTCCTGAAAAGAAAAAGTCAGCTACTCAGTGTGACAGAACAATCTGGGTGTGTAATCTCTATGCTTTCCTGTGTACAATTTCTATATCTATCTTACTACTTCTACATCTTCATAGATCCTTAGCACTTCCTTTCACTATCCAATTATCCATTTTAGGGCAGGCTAATTAATGAAGACACAATGTACTGATCCCACTCAGGAAATAGTTAAGGGACTCCTTAAATAGCCTAATAGAAATGACAACTGACAAGGACTGTACCACACTGCGTCGGAGCAACAAAAAACGCACGGACAGCTCTGAAGTTTCTCCTAACTTCATCCTACACATTTTTTCCAGGGTAAGGTAATGTAACGGTACGAGCTAGGCAGTCCATAATTCTTAGTAACACAGATGGCGTTTAGTCTGATAATTGAATGATTCAACCATTACCTATTCCTCGTGTATCTCAAACAGAATTACTCAAAATGTAACAGAATAAGCCAAGTAGAGTCCCGCATTCTCGACCGTAAGACCAGAAGCAAAAAAATCGATATAAATTGTTCCCCGCAGATTCAATTATGCATTCATGTAGAACCCAAATTATGGGACCAAGGCTTCTGATTGATTTAGTTGATACCCTAATTTTTTTTTTTGGAAGTAAATCGAAGTAATTCTGAGTCTTTGACCAGTTATAGATTCTTATTCTTAGACTTATTGATGGGTCCAAAAATCACCCTATTAAATCTTCTTCCTG
>SNQN01000844.1:106955-119302 GCA_008642245.1 Bassia scoparia | reverse complement strand
ATTGGGTTACTGATTCAATTCCGTATCCATGTCCCCGAACCCCGACACTTGTTACTGGACCTATTTGTGGGCACTAGTTTGGCCACCAATGTTTGCGGCGCGGCGTCCGTGACATAACCTATATACGGGCACGGTGGCGATCCCTAAAATTCGACAACACATCCCAACTGCATTCACGTGCGGATTCCCCATGGCTTTCAAACTTATGACAAACTGGAAGCTGAGGTCCACCGCCCCCCCTCAAGGCGGGGCGAAGCCCCTACCACGGCCGCCCGTAAACAAGTATGCCTCACCATCTAATTCTAATCTAACCTTTTCTAATTTTCCGGATAGTTAATCGCTCGTATTTTCGGACCAAGCTTTATCCAATCAAATCTCTTGAATTATAGAAAATCGGGCCATCGGTTTAGATAAAATCATAAAAAGTTAATTGTTCGCATCTTATACATTTAAAAATAAGGTCTGTACTTACGATTATGTACTTAACTTTGAACTGTGTTGCTTTCTCAAAATATGTAATTACTATCTTACTACGCTAAGCTTCCAGAAATTGACTTTAGATCATTGTTTAAAATCTATATTCCACACACGTAGTTCGACCTAATCCAATGAAATATGACAGATCACTTCTATATAACCGCTTAGAACCCAAAAGTATTTTATTAATTTTTAGTTTAATACCTATTATCACTCAGATGCTCCTCACCCCTCACCTAGATCCAAACAATTTTGAGTTAGAAGATATCGAATTGCCAAAATCGAATTATTAGCAATCTACTAAGATTATGAACTTTTTAATGAAATTGAAGTCAACGATCACCATTTTTATTCGATAGGATACTAAAGTGGATGACTGAACTCATTTCAATAATTAAAATATAATCGAGCAAAAATCCTTTGATAACACGAGTTCTTATTTTCTCAAAAATATTATATACCCACATCACAACAAGTAATGGTTGAATCTCGTAAGTGTTCTTATTGTATTAACAAAAAATAAACTTTCGACCTCTCAAATTGTAGGCTAACTTATGGTAGTAAAAAACAGTTATCATTAGTTATTACAAACATTAACTAGTAATATTAGAATGTAAATCTTGTACCGATATTGAAAACCTATAATGAGTGAGATAAAATGTGAGTTAATATAAATGGAACACCTAATTGGTGTTGGAAAAAATGTTACAATTGACATGTCTCCTATTGAATTTTGGAAAAAAATAGGGTGTGAAATGTTATACCTCCCTCCATTTCCACAAATAAATTCAATCTCTCTATCACTTTTTCTTCATATATGGAGTTCCATGAGTTTCCTATCACTTCTACTTTATTTCATTTAGGAACCTGATAAAAGTAATATTTTTTTAAATTGTGTGGTGGTCCACGATGAGGAATCTATATACCACTTGCAATACACTACATTTGCATTAAACTTAAGCAATTTATATTGTTTCTCTCTTCAATCTAAATCTACCTTTTTAACTCCACTCCAAATAATGTATGATAGGAATTTCGTGGAACGGATGGAGTAAAAGTAACACAACGTTTTTAAATGTTAGAAAATTATACTAACCCACTTTCCTATATTGAAACTTTGGGAAAGAATGTGGGTTAAGTTAATTATTTAATGGAAAAATTGAAATAGATAATCCCACCTTTTTGTGGTCTTCCCAAAATAATCCCAAGTGAGCTAAATTTTATATTAATCCTAACATAACACCTAATCTTCTTTGATTAGACCTTTTAACCTAAAACCTATTTTATAGGTTAATTCTCATCTCCCCTTCACCCATCTCCTCCAAACACCAAATGCTACCCAATCTGCCACCAAACTCGCTACTACCACTACCAGGTCTACCACTACTATAAACACACTCAAAATCTGTCATATTCGTGGTGAAGGTGGAGGTGATGGTGGTAGGGGTCGCTACTTGCACCGGTGAAGCGGCCATATTCGTGGTGGTTCCTAGTTTCAGTAGATGGGTATTTAAAGTAGAAAAGAAAAGAAGATGGGTGGTGTTACTATCATATTTTTTCTAAAATAACTTTTAAGTAATTAGAAAGCGACACATGGCCAGGTGACCTATTCAACCAGTAATCAACTTAGCAAAGCAGGTTATGACCTATTTTGAGCAGATTGGGTATAAAGTTTGGATTAATACGAAGTATAAAATTTAGCTCACTTGGGATTATTACAGGAAGACCACCAAAAGGTGAGATTTGTTGTTGCAAGTGTTACAATAGGACAGTGAATTTGTATTTATGTGGGTTGATGGAGGCTTCCTCGCYATATTACTRAGACTGAAGAACAAGATGAACTCCTGCCCGCTCCTRTGRTGACTTACACAAAGGAGTATAACCTTGCTAAGGTTATCTCCCCTCCGACGCTCAAGTCAGTTCGTGAACAAGGGGATTTARAGTAAGCAAGCAATAAAGAAAGGGGAATAGGCAAGATYATATATGATGAAAGTTAGRTGGGTCCCCTATTGGTATAYACGCCCGCTGGGTATTGGTAGCCCGTTACACTTCGGGTTTCAAACCCAATGATGGGAAGGAGAGAGAGAAAGAGAGAGAGAAAAAAAGAGAGTAATGATGGTTACAATCAATGTTGCATTGAATATTGTGTGGTTGAAATAGTATCTTGTGTCAAATCATCCCATCATGGGATATTTACAGGGACTTGGGCCCTTGCATGGGTCACTTTAGAGAAGCCATGTGTTGAGCAAAGATTGGTTTCTTACTTCCTTTCAATCTCATCCCTTGATTCTTTCTTTTCCTCTTCTCTTTACCTCTTGCCTTTTAAGATTATGACACGTGTAGTGTCCTTTTACTTTATAAGATTATGACCGTGTAAGTGTCTACACATTTTTACCCCTCCTGCCGCACAATACAATTTGCCCCTCAAATTAAGTCATTGTGAATTGACACTGATTACTTCCAGTTAACACTTACCAACAGTTGAATTGTCGGTTCTCCCTAGTGGCTCATTAATTGAAGCTACAGAGATTGAGTGGTTGGGAGTCGACAGCGTTATAAACACGTGCCCTCGTAGCAGTTCACATGTAAATTTTCGTGCATGTGTGCCGGTTTTGCTCGTTGCCCTTGTCCTGGTGTGAGATTTCTGGAATTCCTAAATTTCCTGGGATGCCAGAAGATTTTCTATAAATAGGCATCAGAAGGCAGGGAGAAAATCAACATTATTAAACCTCTCCCTTTCATATTGAAAATTTTCCAAAATTTTCTTCAATCAATTTTACTACACCCGAGTCAGGTTATGAAGTGCGAAACGAGAGCAACCTGTCTACTTTAATCTCAGGCGACTGCGCAGGTTAGTTCTCTCTCTATTCTTTTATTCTATTAGAATTTGTATTCATTTTTACGTCCTTTGGATAATTTCTTCAACGGGCCATCATCCATGGCACAATTCATCATCCTTCTAATGAATAAGCTCAGGGTGTTGGGATTTTGATTTTTAGGCAACAAGAAAGAAAGCCAAACCAATCAAACCCCCCCCGCGCCCCCGCCCTCTGTGACACTCAAAAGTGATTGCGCGTTGTATCCCACCATACACAATAAATAGAGATTTTCTCGGTTCGCCCCTGTTGAATGTTAGGGAGATGCGCGGTCAAACAAACAGGACAGAAGCAAATAGAAAAAGACATACACTAACAAAAACAACTTCAATACAAACTTCATATGACTGATCTCGGCATTTGAATTATAGTCAGTGTTCCACCGTCGTTTATCTTTGAAGACGAAGAGTCGTTTCACATATAAGGAATGCTATTGATGAAGACAATGACCATGGTGTATGAAACCGGAAAACCCGCTCCACTGCCGACAACGACAATGGAGAGAGGAGAACAAAGATAGAATAGTGGTGGACTCTCCTATAACACGCCGAGGTAGGAATCATTAAGATGTCACCAGGGCGCCCACGAAATCAATAAATAGTTACGGAAAGAAACTCGATTCACAGGTCTCGGAATCGGATGAACAGAAATGTCAAAGTTGGGTAGTGAGCGTGGTCGCAGCAACAGCGTATGTAGCCAGGGTCATTCCAAGATGAGCGAGGTGAGGTCGGGGAAGGCCAAAGTTTGATGATGATGACTGACTGGAGAGTATGCGTGAAGGTGGACCGGCAGATTACGACTGGACGATGACGAGGGCACGAAATCGTAAAAGCCAAATAAAGAAATTTTGAAGGGAGAGTAAGCGCTAAACCTTCTGAAGCCGCAAAGTTAAACCTACAAGATGGTTAAGAATTCTATGAACTATTCTGACAAACGTTTGAGAGATTTCAAGGCCATAAAGAGCTTGCTGAAGGTAGGATGCACGTGGCAGCTTTAGTAGCCGCAAGTGACCAAGCGCCAACACCAATCATTAATTGCACCGGATGGGGCACATTCACAGTGTATATAAAGAAATAATGGACATGGGATTCGGTTTCCCCCCTCTTGAGTTCGTACGTGGAACTCTTTTGCTAGGTTATGAATATCGAGCAATTAATGCTCAGTTGACACCGCAACTCGTGGTGTCACATTCTAGGATACGTTGTCGTTTGGCGAAGTTGAATGACTAGAGAATGACATCATACTCCTTTGCACCACATGCATCAATCAGGAAGCTGCCCTGATGTGTCAAATTAGTTGCTTTAGCATCTCCTCCAAGAGCGGAATACAGACCACAAAGGAGTAAAAAGCGAGCAAAGAAAGCATAGAACGGGAACTAGAAAGTCCGAATTTTTTTTTATCGATGGGGCTCGGCATAAGCCCCCGATGCCGATTCTGTGCGAAAGCTAAACAGGGGACAACACAAATACGTAAGTCGCCAATCATAAAAACGTGCGGGGCAAATGATGCCCGCACCTACTCCTTGATAAACAGAGAGGTTCTTATTTGGTCAAGTTGTTTTTAGTGTTAATGATGATAATTGTCGTTGGTGGACTGCCTCCCAAGATACTATCCAATTTTTCCCAAAATTGGTATTTGTCTGATGAGTGGAATGGTTGCATGATTAGGGTATTCCTCATCAGCACACTCCGTTTACTTTCTTGGCCGAGACAAGCTGACGAGGCAGAGATAGGATTCTCCTTTTGATCCTTTTTCATATGAAGACACCATTTGCTCGTCAGTTCTGTTAAACCTAAATCTTCTTGTTTTCAGTTCAGCTAGGGTCCATAGCTCTCCAAAGCACAGAGCTGCAACATGCTATAAGCTAACCAAAATGGAGATCCATCCTCCAAAAGCAGCAAGAGACAGAACAGCCTTAGAATGAGGAACGAAAGAATTAGACACACAATCGTGGGGTGTAGGCCATCTGTGCCAAGCCCTCTACCCTTTCCAACTAGATTTAATCTCCCTTCGTTGGTTTACTAAATGTTGCGTGGTTTTATGACTTCTAGTCCAATAGCCACCAACAAACCCTCCCAATTTCTATCCATAACGGCTTAGCCTCGTTCACGCAAGGCCCTTATTGGCACATCGAAAGATGCCAGGACAAGGCACACCGACTCCCTCGCCTAGAATCTGAAATCTCTGGATACCCTTACAATTTCTGGGAACACTAGGTAAGTGAAGTCAGGAAGCCTCCGGTAAACTGGTATGCATAAGAGAGTTAGATTCAAAGACCCCGCTACGAAGACGAGACGAAAGGAGAGACACGAGCAGATGGTCTAAAAGAAGAGAAGCACTCTAACCATGTCTCTCTCGGTAGTGTCCTCAGGCTTCGCGAAAATAACGGTGCCGGATCTCCTAAGATGATCCCCGGCATGGTCTTCTCAGACCGGGGGGTATTGATTACCTATCGACACATACCCATAAGCTTCATTCTTCGTTATCTTTTTTGTTGGTTGTGATTGTGTTTTGTTTGTTTTTGATTTACTTGGTTTGTATGTTCCAACTATCGCCACAAATGGTGTACAACAATTTTGAAAGGTTCCCAGGAGGACCACCATACTTACGTTGGGCAAGAAGTACCCAGACATGAAAACAGTACTGACCCAACCGTATGGGTGGGCCAGCATTGATGGACCTGGATTTCTCCAAAGATTGGAACTATGGAGGAGAAAAAGCTTACGCCCGACCACCTTAATCTGCCGTCCCATATCAGAGTTCAGAGTTCCTTCTCCTCTCCGATAAGAGACTAAGGCAGCTGTAACTTCCAATCTCCGTTGGCCTAACAGGTTAAACATCGGGCATAGCATAATGTGCCGACACTGGCAGGGGAGCTGAGCAGAGATGAGGAAGGGATGAGAAAGTGAAAATTGCTTTTCCTTGGATGTTATTACTGTGGTGGTCTCATCTATTGGGCCCCCTATTCGATCCGTTATGGTGATCAGCGTAAGATTGTATCCATAGTTTTTTATCTTCATAACTCTCCATTCCCTTCATCTTATATAAGATTAATCTGTAGGAGAGCAGAGGGTGGGGGAAGTGGATATTGGAGGGTGGTCGTGGACCATGACCATCCCTCTTTCCCAGGCTAGCGCCGGTTACCCTCTCTGTAAATAATGTCCCTTCTATGTTCTTTTCCTTCTCTTTTTATGTCATTTTAGAATCTTATACCTGATTTGGTATGGTCTTCTAATTCTTTTCACCTGCTCCTGTGCGTATGTGCCTGGTCAATGGTGTGTATCTGACGGTGTTCTATTTGTCGGCGTCAAAATGTCTCGAAGGCGTCGGTCTCGGAAAGAGAGGAGGGAGACAAAGATGAATAGGGAGAAGGCACTTAGGGCAGGAGAGTATCTGGATCAATAGGCTAATGCCATTGAAGCCAAAAATAATGAGACCCTATCGCTTCTTGCTAGGAAGGTAGCCGAATGCAACAGGAGCTACCGGATTGCCCTTGCTAGGGTGGTCGAGCTCATGGTTGAGAATTCCCAACTGAAGGCTGAGGACCAGGAAACTGCYGTCACYAAGATTGAGGCCGAGGTAACCAAGAAGGTTGAGGCTGAAAGACAGAGGCTGGCCACTCAACAGAGGAAAAGGAATGAGGCCGCTGGAGAGGTAGCCAAGGATCTGAGGTTAGRTTAATTGAAGATCGCCGACCTYAAGTCTCAGATCTAAGAAGRTGAAATAGAGGGGTACAARCAGGGGTCTGACAACATGAAAGAGTTAATTATTGAAGCTTGGAAGAACACTGGCCTGGACGTACAAGTCGAGTTCATGGTTGAGYGGCTTACTRGGGTGGAACTYGAACAGTGCTAGAAAGAAGGGGATGAACCTCTTTCTCCTCTCAGGTTCCATTAGCACCTTGGACATGCCGAAGAACACCCAGATGAGACAAATGCCGCKGAGGTGAATGTCGGCGATGGTCTCGGCATCCAAGATCTTGTCAATCAGGATCTTGAAAACCAAAASTCGGGGGTAGGAACCCAAGTAATCGACAATCAGCAAGCAGGTGAAGTTGAACCCTTTACTGATCACGGCCAAGTTCTTGATGGCACCACCGGAGACTTAACGGTGGGCAATGATGCTACCGTGACCACTATAGACGGTGTCACTGCCACAATCGAGTAGCCTCTCTCTTCTCCCATAATTTCAAAAATTACTTTTTAGATGTCCTATTTGTCCGGATGGCCTGTAATATTTTGGATTCGTAGGTTTTGCCGTTGTGCCATTAAATTGTTTTGAGATTCTACCTGGCCATAAGGCCGTTGAATATTTTTGATTTTTGCTTTTCTCTAGCCAGACAGGTATATGCCGGCATATTCTCCTAGTAGGCAAGAATTGTCTTGGAATTACCACTCTTTTTTGTAGGTAATGGTTGAAAAGATGGCAAGCTTGTTAGCTTTGGATTGATTTACCCAAGGCGCAATAGGAGTGTTGGGTCAATAAACTTATAGTTGATTGCCCTCAAGCTTMCCAGGTTTTCCAAAGGTGCTTGGGTAGTGAGTCTTGTCTTGAGGGGACGGTAGATGTAACTCCTCGTCCTGCCAACTCTCTAACTCGCTTATCTATGCTTTGAGTTATTGTCTTGCATGATCATCCCTATTTGTCTTAGAAATAGTTGTCTTTAGCTTCTATTTAGTTGTCGGTAGATTACTCAGGTAGATGAAACAACTCCCATGAGCCACGGTGTTGTTATGCAAGGAAGACACATGATTGCGAGTTACCCTTACAAATGTAACTATTGGTCGGTATGTTGCTGTTGCATAGAATTAGGTATATACGCCGGCACATGGTGCTGGTACGTTACCTTGCAAATGAAATAACGACTTCTTGAGCGGTAAGGTTGCTTTTGCAAATAATCAGTACAACGCCGGCACATGGTGCGGTACGTTGCCCTTGCTAATCAACAGACTTCTTGAGCCGGTAGTGGTTTTGGCAAGAATCAAGGTACAAACGCCGGCACAGGGTGCCGATGCGTTGTCTTGTTAGAATTTATCCTTATTTCCCCTCAAACCTAAGTTTTAAGGGTGATGTGCCCCCTGGCTTTAGCCTTTTACTTTAGGTTCCCCAAACAAAAAAAAAACGCCATGGGAAGACCCTCCAAGCCCCTTCCCCCATCCCTGAATTGGTTTGTCTTCAAGTTGGGGCTTTGCCCTAATAAATGAAATATTTAGCACAACATAATTAATTAGCAATGAAATTAGTTGTAGAATTGGAAGGTATAACTTCTTTTCATTTCTTCTCTTTGGCCTGTGGCCAATTGATTACAAGGAGAATGTGATGAGATCACCTCGGCCCTAGGCCTTACATGTAGTACTTTTTCAAGTTGTCGATATTCCACGCCCTCGGTAGTCGCTTCCCATCAGAGGTTTCAAGCTTGTAGGTATCCCTTAGGACTTCACAAATCCGGTAAGGACCCTCCCAATTTGGGGTAAGCTTACCTTGTTCCTATGCTTTTCCCTGTGCTTCCATCTTCCAGAGAACATGATCGTCATACTACAGTGGTCTTGCAACAACTCGTTTGTTATACTCTCTTGTCATCCTCATCTTGTAGATCTGTTGCCTAAGCAACACATTTCCCCTTATCTCTGATAATACATCTAGGTTGTTCTTCATAGCTTCCCAATTGTTCTCCTYGTTGTACATCATTACTCGCAAAGTAGGTTCATACATTTCGATGGGTAGCACTGCTTCAGCTCCGTAAACCAGCATGAAGGGCGTTTCTCCAGTTGAGTTCTTGGTTGTAGTCCTTATTGACCACAGCACATTGTATAACTCGTAGACCCATAAGCCCTTTGTGTTGTCGAGCTTCTTCCTAATCCCGCTTGAGATGATTTTATTGAACACTTCTACTTGCCCGTTGGCCTGTGGATGAGAAACTGAAGCAAAATGCCATGTGATGCCTTGGTTTGCCAGCCAATTARTTAATATATTTGTATCAAACTGTGGGCCTTGATGCCCTTCACTGGCTCAGCTTCAACCCACTTTRTAAAGTTGTCAACAKCTACCAATACACACTTCTTTTTCCCCGGAGCTTGAGGAAACGGCCCAAGGATATCCATCCCCCAATTAGYAAAAGGAATGAGCAAGAGGACGGTAGACAAATCCACTGCTGGCCTTCTATGGATATCTCCATGGATATGACATTTTCTGCACTTTTTTTTACCAATTCCAGAGCATCATTTCTCACCGTCGGCCAGTAGTAGCCAGTTCGTAACGCTTTCTCGGCCAATGCCATTGCCCCAATGTGTGAGTCGCAAAAGCCTTCATGTATGTCTTGTAAGATTTCCATTCCCTTCTCGGGGATCACACATTTCAGGAGTGGGTGAGAGAAAGACTTTTTGTAGAGTTGATCCTTCCATAATACAAACCAAGAATCTCTGATTTTTGCATACTTTKCTTTCTTCGGATCATYAGGTAGTTTCCCTTCAACCTTGTATTCCAAGATWTCATCCATCCACGAACTTCCTTTGTCGATGAAGTTTTTGTCTTCCAAGTCATTGATTCTCCTTCTGTCCTTTACTTCTCAGAAAACAGACCTAGGCGAGTYGTCGGTAGCAGAATTGGCCAGCTTGGACGTACAAGGCATCRGMCTGATTGTTTTCAGATCGGGGCACTTGCATCAGGAGGAACTCTTCTAAGTCTTCCACCTCTCTCCTGACCATTTTCAGGTATTTTAATTCGTATTTTCGTCTCGGGCTTCATACTTACCATTGACTTGACTTACAATGAGTTGGGAGTCGGACATGGCTTCAATTTTCCTTGCCCCAGCTGCCTTACACATTCGAATTCCTACTACCAGTGCTTCATACTCTGCCTCATTGTTGTACGTTTGGAATTTGAATTTCATGCCATACTCGTAGGTGTCTCCTTCTGGCGATCTGAACAGAATTCCTGCCCCACATCCTCCCTAGATAGATGAACCGTCCATTTAGAGGGTCCAGATATCATGAGTCCCTTCTTGGGGAGGTGGCTTGCCCCTTGATAGTGGTCCTTGGCTTGAATGAAACATCATAGGCGATGAGCTCAAGAGCCCACCTCAACATCCTTCCTGATGCTTCGAGCTTATAGAATGGCTGATTAAGCGGCTAGTCGGTATATACGATGATCTTCCTTCCAATGAAGTAGGGCTTGAGTTTCCTATGGGCCATCAGTAGTGCTAACCCGAACTTCTCTGTTGTCGAATAACGTAACTCAGCGTTCGAGAACATGGCTCACGAAGTAGACGGGGAATTGTGCCCCTTCCCTTTCGGCCACTAGTACGGCAGACAAGGCATGTTCAGAGACAGCTAAGTACATGTACAAAGTTTCTCCATCTTGGGGGTTAACAATCCTAAGCAATGAATGGAGATGCTTCTTCAACTTCACGAATGCCATTTCAGCTTCGATAGTCCATTCGAACTTTGCACTCTTTTTAACTGCCCTGAAGAAGTACTGACACCTATAACTGGACTTAGATAGAAATCGCCCCAAAGCAGCCAAGCAACCAATAAGTCGTTGTACTTCCTTGACACTGGTAGGGGATTTCATGWCCAAGACAGCTTGTACCTTGTCCGGGTTAGCCTCTATCCCTCGTTGGTCTACTAAGTAGCCCAAGAACTTTCCYGAGGTTACTCCGAAGGTACACTTCTTAGGATTCRGCTTCATTTGATAATGACGCAAGGTATCAAARGTTTATTTCAAATCATTTGGGTGATCTTCCATCTTCTTGCTCTTGATGATCATGTCATCGATATAAGCTTCRATGTTCCTTCCCAATTTCCTAGCAAAGATGGTGTTTACATATCTCTGAAAAGTGGCTGGTGCGTTACGCAACCYGAACGACATCACCTTGTAGCAATATAACCCGTTGTCAGTGACAAAAGTCGTCTTGTCTTGGTCCTCCTTCTTCAATGGGATTTGGTGAAAACCTATGTAGGCATCCACAAAGCTCATAATTTCATGCCCAATAGTGGCGTCAACTAACTTGTTGATCTTAGGTAACAGGAACGGGTCTTTTGGACAAGCCTTGTTCAGATCCGTGTAGTCTACACACATTCTCCAAGTCCCATTGGGCTTGGGAACTAGAATAACATTATCCACCCGCTCAGGGTATTAGCAACGCTTAATGAAGCCCGCATCAAGCAATTTCTTTACCTTTTCATCAGCAGCTTCGCTTCGGATCTTCCCTAAGTTCCTCTTCCTTTGGGCAATGGGCCTCTTGTCCGGATCTACATTGAGAGCATGTTGAGCGATTTCAGGAGCTATCCCGGGCATGTCCTTCACTACGAAAGCGAAGACAGCTTGATACTCTCGGAGAAGAGCTCTTACTTYTTTTCCCACCGGGGTGTCCRAACCCTGACCCACCGGCACACATCTCTCTGGGTTCCCTTCTTCTAACTCAAACTATTCCAACTGATCAGTGTTGGGGGGTAGGTTTGGAGGCAACCTGGAACAGACCATGGATGGCCATAGCCTCTTGATGTGCCCCATGGACCATCATAACCTCCCCWGCCTTTTGTTTCTTGGAGACCGGTAGTTCCTCTGTTTCTTCCATTTTATCTTTKYCTTTAGGTTCCACCAGAGGCTTCACTGTGGTTAAGTAACACTCTCGTTCCATCTCCTGCTCTCCATAGACTGTTCCTACCTTTCCATTATCGCAGACAAATTTCATCAACATCATATGAGTAACAATGACTGCCTTAGCCTTGTACAGGGTAAGCCTTCCGAGAATGATATTGTAAGCGCTCAGATTCTTGACCACCAGGAATTTGACAGTCATATGCTTACAGTCATTGCCCTTTCCCATCCGAACGAGCAAGTTAACAGTTCCAACGGGGTGAATCACTCCACCACCAAATCCTATGATTGGATTGTGAACTTTAACCAGCTCATTGTTGTCATACTTTAGCTTGTTCAAACATTCGAAACTAATAATGTCAAATGAGTTATCCGTGTCAATGAGTATTCGACAAA
>SNQN01000844.1:86157-99891 GCA_008642245.1 Bassia scoparia | reverse complement strand
GTGGGTAAGAAATATTATTAAAGTGATATATATAAGATTTTTTGATATTAGAAAAGTTTAGAAACATAACCACATTTAGATTTTAACTTTTTTTTGTAAAGAGCACTTAGATTTTATTTTAACCTTTTTACTTATTTGTTCCCAACTTTTATTAAAATGAAAGGAGAACTAGATTAAAAATGACTAAATGAGTTTTAGTACAACAAGAAGAGCAACCAACAAGGCACTAAGGCCAAAGAACCAATGGTAGGAACTTCATAGTGAAATTTCAACTTCTCTCACATTGAAAGTTTGACTAAGGAGATTATAAATTTCATAAAGTTAAGTTACACAAAAAWAAGTAACACAAGGATTTTAAATGTTCTAAAATTATACTAATCCACTTTCCTATATTGAAACTTTTGGAAAAGAATGTGACATAAGTTTTTTTTCTAATTAAAAAAAATAGGATTCTTCAAAGTTAAAGTTTAATAAATTCACATTTCTATATTGAAGTTTTAGAAATGTATGTGGATAAGAAATATTATAAAAGTGATATATAAGATATTTTGATATTAGAAAAGCTTACAAACATACCCTCATTTAGATTTTACTTTTTTTAGAGAGCATTTAGATTTTACTTTAACCTTTTTACTTATTTTTTAAAATGAAAGGAGAACTAGATTAAAAATGACTAAATGAGTTTTAGTACAACGAGAAGAACAACCAACAAGGCACTAAGGCTATAGAACCAAAGGTCAGAACTTCATAGTGAAATTTCAACTTTTCCCACATTGAAAATTTGTAGAAATGTTTTAACTAAGGAGAGTTATAAATTTCCTAAAGTTAAGTTACACAAACATAAACTTTGTGGACTACTTAATTAGGCTTGCACTTGTTACATTATGTGGGCTTTTATCAGTAAAGATTGCTAATGTATAAGTTATTATGATTAAATTTTTAGTGCCTACCATTGGGAGGATTTGGGACAATTATTTTAATTACAATTTGAGCCTGAAACATAACAGTTAATTTTACCATTGGGACAATAAATTTTAATAATTTTAATTAGGACCATTTAAAACTGAGTCGAGCTTGATCCTTAGCTCGAGCCTTTACACTAGTTATTGCTAATGAGCTTGAGTCAAGCATTATTTTTTTAAGCTCATATATAATTTAAAATTTTAATTAATGATACACTTATCAAGTTATTAGACTATAATTAAATGACTTAAAAAATAAAGTCTAAAATTTAATCATGCTCATCATTGTTATGTATGTATCTCTATTATATAAGCCAAGAGGGGAGCAATGGTGTCCCCTCTAGGCAATGACTGATTCGCCCCTTCTTATTAAATATAATGTAATCTATTTAAAAGTCTATTAATTAATCCACCTCCTATTATAAAATTTTCAAATAAAGCAAAGTTTTACATTTACCCCATATAAAATACTACTTAAAAATTCAAATATTTATGGTTAAAAAAAGTTATGATTTAATAAACACATTTTTTTGGAAAAAACAAACACATTTTTTACGAGAATTACAATTCAAAGAACATCAAATTTAATTATTTTTTTTTGCAAGTTTTAAGCACGCATAGCGTGCACTAAAAAGCTAATTCCTTTAAAAACAAAGCTAATAACCACATAAATACAATATTAAAAAACTTCTTTTGATTGTTTCGTTTTGTCTCAAATCCTCTATTTAATTATTCAGTTTGGTTTCAGTTATTTTCAGTTTCATTTTATTTCAGTTCAGTTATTTCGGTTTCAGTTTATTTCAATTCACTTGATTTCWGTTTCAGTTGATTAAAGTTCAATTAAGTTTAGTTTGTTCGTCTCACTTCAGTWAAGTTCAGTTTCAGTTAATCTCGGTTCAATTAATTCTAGTTTCAGTTTTTATGTTAACAGTTAATTTCAGTTTTCAAACAATTAGTTTCAATTTCARTTTGTTCAGTTCAATTACAGTTTAGTTTCAATTTTATATTATCAGTTAAATTCATTTTCAATTTGACTCAAATCACTTAAGTTCAGTTACAGTTCAATTAATTAAGTTAATTTCAATTCAATAATCAGTTTTATAACAAAATTGATAGTCCTAACAACAAGGAATAATGGACACTCGAGTACTCCACAACATGTTTTATGAGTGCTTTTCATAAGTCTGTTTATTGACTTTATTCTCAACCGGCTTAAGCATATTGTTACTGATAGAGAGAAAATCTTCGTTTCGGGAAAAAAAATAAAAAAAAAAAATTCTTCGGAAAGCTTCATAGAAGATGAACAAAAAGCAGAAAATCCAAGATGAACCCAAGGTATCAATTTCACGCTCTTCTTCAATTTCTTCCTTCTATTTCATCCTTTCTTTGGTGCCCTGTACTATAATTATGCTATTGTTTGTAATTCTGCTTTTGATTTTGCTTAAAAGTTAAAATATTTGTTTTTTAGTAAGGGATTTTTTTTCAATTTGAAAGAGAATTGACAATTGTTATATTTTTTATTTCATGCATGAAAGAAGTAGAAAAATGGTGAAATTTTATTTGTATTTTGAAATTGGTGTTTGATTATCACTGGGGTATCTAGCATATAAAATTCAATTGTTTTTGGAATTCTTGTGTCTGAAATTTCAGTTTTATTTTTTTAATCTGTATTATTTTAGTTGATCATCTTTGAAATTCAATGGTCAGCATTATGTTTGTTAATATTTACTTACTCATATTGTACAATTTTAGCAACCTCTTCCTCTGGCAAAGATATGAGTTCTTTGTATTGCTGGTATGATTTTAATGACATATGTTTGTTAATATTTACTTACTCATATTGTACAACTTCAGCAACCTCTTTCTCTGGCAAAGATGCGAGTTCTTTGTATTGCTGCGATGATTTTAATGACTTAATAATAATTTTAAATCTAAACCCTCTAATTCTAATAAGCAAGTTTAAACTTTTTTATTTATTTGACTATGTGATTTTTTGAATTTTAACTTTCTGTAAAATAATAAGAGGAAAAAGAAACTGTGATCTTTCATTCTCCATTAGCATCGAATTACAGTTTGGATTAGTCTGCTGTCATACTCAACTTTGCTATCGAACTTCCTTCGTTTCTTTTTAATGGCAATAATTAGGAAGACACATTAAGGCACTGAGAGAGAAATTGGGCACGAGATGAAGAGAGATGTAGAAGTAAATCAATCCATCAAAGCCTTAATCCCATATGAGGGGTCGACTAATATGAACCAAAATTGACTATTCCGGGAGGTCATCCACATAGATTTTTCTCCTCCACTCTCTACGATCAAGAGCCTCACTCTCTTGGAAATCGAACTGTTTGAGGTCCTTTCTAACTCTTTCCTACCAAGTTATTTTTGGTAAACCTCTACCTCGTTTAAAATAACCCCGATCCCATTCTTCCACGCTTCACACCGGTGCCTCCTTGTCTCCGTCTTACATGCCCAAATCAAAGCAAGTGGTTTTTCCTTAACTTGCTTGCAATATCTGCAACACCAACGATGCTACAAAAAAGAAAGGAAATACCCATAATAAGATCAAGATATAAAAGCAATGAATTTCATGTGACTATAAGTCTGCAGGATTAATGATTGTGGGATTGGGCTAACAATTGAAATTGAAACAACAATGATGAGAATGGATTACAATTTACTAAAAATTGAAGAGGAAAGCAAATTTTTCAGCCAATATTCACTCTAATTTCCATTTAAATAGAAGTTGAAAAGATATACAAGTCAACTCAATAAATGGTTTAGATTTAGGAAATTTTTTCATAAAAGACTTTTTAAAAGTATTTTTCCTGTGAAAAAACGTTTTTAAAAAAAAG
The DNA here is from genome assembly GCA_008642245.1 of Bassia scoparia. Classification (NCBI taxonomy): domain Eukaryota; kingdom Viridiplantae; phylum Streptophyta; class Magnoliopsida; order Caryophyllales; family Amaranthaceae; genus Bassia; species Bassia scoparia. Next base: position 96,074 of record SNQN01000844.1, on the reverse strand, counting down.
TTATAAAGAAATGGACCTAAGAAAAAAAACTACTTAACAATCAAAACCTCTCTTCAAGTAACAAGTCCCTTCTCGAAAGAGTTAGGGTTTTTTCCCCTTAGGTTTAGGGCTTCCCCACCGGTAATCCGGTTCCTTCCTTCTCTCTTCGCCTCGCCTTGCTCCCTCTCGTTTCTCCCTGGTCGTTGGGGGCTCACCGGTTGGCCTCTGTGCCGCCGGTGAGTCCCTTTTCTCTTTTCCTTGTGTTTTTGTTTAGGGTCGAGTACTCGTGTGGAGGTTTTGGGGTCGAACGCCTATTCTCCTTCTCCTCTATGGGGATGGCTATGGTTAGGGTGTGCGATTGGATGTTCAGTGCCAGTGAGTCTACCGTTGGACATCTACCGATCGTTATGCCCTTGAAAGGCCATGGTTGGGTGGCGTTTTGCGTTGGAACGATCGTGATGGGTGCTTTGGCTTGTTCTACGGCTCACATCGTAGGTTTGATTCTATTTGTTTGTTTAATAAGTGAGCCAGCCACCCCCCTTTGTCATTTTTGGGTCGTTGTCGATAGTCTTTGGTCGGTGGTATCCGCTTTATCGTTGTTCGCAGATTGGTCATTTATGGGGCTGATCTTCTGGTGCGAATGAATCGGGTTGCTCGCGGTGAGGCCTTGGAAGGATTTTTCGCTGTTAGGGCTAAAGGGTTAGGTCACGGAGCGAGGAACGGGGTTCGAATGATGGCCAACGCTGGTAGTCGGAGCTCCGTTGGCGGTTGCCTGACCGAGCGGGGGTGTTTGTTTTATGCTAGGGTTTTGTGTGCTTTTAGGGTCTTATCTTGTGTTTTGGTTGTGTCGGGTCGAAGATCAGTTTTGTTTCTAATGGGTCGTTTGGCATCAAGTTGGGCATCAAAACACGATGTGCAATTGGTTGAATCAGTTTTGGTCCGAGCCAGAAACTACAAGAAATTGCTAGGCCCCCTTGTGAGAAGTTGTATACGACAGCTTTGTGATAGACAAGGGTATTTCAAGATGTTTGATTTTACATGCAATTGTAGTTCTGATAGATTCGTTCTTGTGATTGCTTTAACTGTTATTGTACGACTTGTTTTTGATCTCATATGTAAGTGCCGTATGGCTTATTTTTAATGAAATTCCATCTTCCTTTCAAAAAAAAAAAAACCAAGAAGAAAAACTACTTTGTAAGGAGGGACCTTGACTACCTGTTTCTATGTTGACTCCCTATTTGCACTCAATTCTTCTCTTTTCCGCACCGTTTTCTTCTCCATTGATGGGGTTTGAACTTTGAAGGTGTGCGAGTGTGGTTGTGGTGGCTGATTGTATGAGGAGTGCGTGGAGGACACTGGAAATGTGGGGTGGTTGTGGAGATGGCTTGCGTAGCAAGGTGATGGTGGTGGTGATGCTTGTATTWGATTAGAGAAATTGAGAGTGCAATTAGCGAAAAAGAGGGAGTCAATCAGTCAACGCTGGAAAACGACTACGAGATCCTTCCTTGCAAAGTATTTTTTTCTAGGTCCCTTTTTGTATAATTTTTTTTTAAAAGATCTTTTCTTACAAAAAAATATTTTTTAAAGGTCTTTTCTAACAATTTTTTTTTAGATTTAATATTAAAATTGTATTGTTATGATTGAAAGCATATAATGGCTGCATTTTCTTTGTATCCATTGAGTAACCATCCAAATTCATAATATTAGTGAAACTTGAAACTGTTAGATTCTGTCAAATGAACCCACTTCAGTCTCAAAAGAAGTTCACAAAAAGTTTAGAACCGTTTACTTGTATTTAAGGCTTTGAGCTTTATGGCGAAGGTATTGTCTGCATTTTAGTGGTATGTAAGGTTAAGGATTTCTTACTTTCTAGTTTTTGATGCTGTGGCACAGCAATAATATTCAGCTGTTCCACTCTTTAGCTGAGTTTTTCAAGGGTTATAGCCGCTGTTAGACTATTGGATCAAAGGTTATAGCCAGTGTTGGACTATTGGTGTGATGGTTTTTGAAGTCTGATAGACCATCATGCAATGATGTAATTTGTGGTTTGCTTAGTTGGAGTTTATCTCTTTACCCTATGTCATGTAGTCTAATTGCTTCTCTCTATCCCTTTTCTCTCGTAAGCGGATTATATGAAAGTATCCTTTTTGATATGATATTCAGCCATAATATTGGGTTTGTCATTTCATTCATGATCCTTCCCATGCTTCATGTGAGTGTTCTCTATTGAAGCCTATTTTCTTAGCTCTACTCTCTACTTTCATGAATGAGGCAGGTTTGGCATTTTTCTATTGCATGTATATTCTTTGGTCATTATGTCCTCTCATGCGTCGAGCTATATGCCTATGTCATTCATAATTATTCTCCATAATGATGCTGAACACTAGTATATCATATTTGTAAGCCCTTCGGAAGTAGTCTTTTTCAATGCAGACAAGTTAGATATCTCTGCACTCATCATGCCATGACCTGTGAAATGAGAAATCTTTCTTTGGCTATTTCGTTGTTACCGATAAACTGTTCGCCTGTTCTAGTGTTACAGATGCTGTAAACTCAAGTGGTTAACTGTAAATATGAGTACGGATTAAGGTTCTGTTTGGTTGGGCGTAAACCATTTTCAATGTAAAATGATTTTCATGTTTTCATGGAGTTAATTTTCCATTGTTTTGTTGCATGTAAAAAAGTGATGGAAAATAGTGAAAATGAAAGGGATTCAAGGAGGTATTAAGAGAGGAGTGTACAAAAGATGGAAGAAAAATAAGAGAACTTATTTCCGCACTCCACATGTAAATCCGCACTCCAATTAAGCAACCGCTTTGGCAGACGCAAAATTGGCGGTCGCTAAATTGGAGTGTAGATTTACATGTGAAGTGTGGAAATCTCATGGAAAATGGTTTTACACTTCTTTGTATATCGAACAATGTAAAATTGGAAAAGGGAGTTTACGTCATACAAACGGAGCCTAAGAGAAAATAAGGCAAAAAACATACTAATGTGCTGGTAATCACTGTGATTAAGGCAATGCTGATATTTAATTCTGAGAGTGAGAGGTGAACTCTCTCCCACAATTTTTTTATGCCTATTCAAAATGCTAGTAGCCTTTTCTCATATCTAAGTATCTAACAATTCAAAATGCTACCAAACGACACTTTTATCCCTACCGAACTCTAACATCATAAACCTTTGCAACTGCCTTTTCCTGTTCCCTTTTCTTCTTGTTTGCACGAGTTTGCCCTATGCTGATGCCTTGCAACAGAGTAATGATGGGAAGACTAATTCAGCAGTTTGCCTAATTCTTTTTCTGTGTGGGTTCCCACTGATACGTTTAAAAAACGTAAAGTAATTGATTGCAACTCTTTTCTATGATTGTCTGATCATGGCTTTGTTTAATATGTTATATGTAGTCTTATAAAATGTAGCAAAGGTATCGAATTATCAGAAATCTACATGCTTAAGCACGAAGTTGTTTGTTTAATCTGCAACGACCTTTGGTTGCCTTATTTACTAGAGCAACGAAATCAGATGTCAGGTTTGGTTGGGTTAGGTTAGGCTTTTTATGCGGTTTATTTGTCAGGTTTGCTATGTTGTTTCATGTTGGGCCAGTTTTCGACATCTCTGTAATTTTATATTGATTCGTTCAAAATTACTGGCTTTGATTGACATTGTATGACACAAATGGTGAACAATTTTATTGACCTATATACTTGCRGTTCTATTGACCAGTTTTTGACATCTCTCTAGCAACTGTTTTAACTCTTTTTTCCCCCTCCTTTTGTCCAATAGCCAAAAGCTCGTGGTTCTATTGACCTATTTGCTGCACAGTGCTGCAAATGCCAGAAATGGAGGTCCATTGAAACCAAGGAAGAGTATGAGGAAGTGCGAAGCACATTTTTGCACGAGCCGTTCTCTTGTGACAGAAAACCAAATGTAACGTGTGATGACCAAGCTGACCTTGAATTTGATGCAACAAGAACATGGGTAATTGATAAGCCTAACCTTCCAAGGACTCCAACAGGGTTCAAGAGGGAACTCATCCTAAGGTCAGATTACTCTAAGTTGGATGCGCATTATGTAACACCCGCGGGAAAGAAGTTGAGATGTCAAGGAGAAGTAATACAATTCCTGGAGAATAACCCGGAATATAATCACTTAAAGCTCGACAACTTCAATTTCACTGTTCCTAAAATACAAGAAGATACTATCCCTGCAGAGGTAAGAAAGAAGCGTGCAGAGAAATCTGCAAACAAAAAGGAAAATTCTGATGGCAAGAAGAAGATCACTAACAAATTGCAGGCATAAATTGTTCATGCTAAGTAGCTTTTCCTAGTTGCCTATCATCAGAGAAGAGAAGATAAAACCACAAGTTTAGATATCTAGTTCTAGTGTCCTAGGATTTCCTTTTGGTAACGTCTTTAATGTCGTGGACGTTTTCCCYGCGTATTACGTTAATCTGTAGAGCGTAACTATCTAGTTTGATTGCATGCTGATTTGTTGTGGCATTAGCTATGCAACATTTTGGGGCTTGCTATGGTTTTGTTGCTGACATTATGGTCCCTTGGGACTTCATTGTTTATCTATGGAAGCTTTCCAGAAAAGATTTGGAGCTCAAACAGTTTGTGTACATTATTTAGCATGCTCAGCAATACCGTATATAACTTCTTTTTTTCTCTCAAAAGAATAAATTTTCAATTAAGACTACTAGAGTTTGCCGGTAAAGGCATTAAAAAAACCTATGCAAAATACTTACTTTGTTATGTTTTAATAGCAACTCTTGGTATTATTTGAAAGAKGTAAAATGTTCAAGTGTTGTCAATAAAATATAACGGATGGTGTTGTAGCAAGTCGCTTGGCAAATTATAAAATTTCCTCTGAGTTGCAGGGTTGAGAGATGGGTGGAGGCTTCCCGTCAACGCTACTTCGAGGGAGCTGACCTTGGATTGGAACTTTGAGTCGACTTGGCACTTCACGTTTCTCGAGGCTCCTTAGCACCTGCAAGAAGGAGAATAATTCTTTTCGAATTATCTCTCCTCCGATGCCTAAGTAAGTAAAGGRAGGAGGAAAGTAATAAATGCAATTGAATGTAGAAAGATGTTAGAGAGAGAAACTCTACACTAGCTTAAATGTGGGTAAATGCTCTCAAAATGTAAGAATAAATGTGTGTTAAATGAAGTCTCCCAATGGGTATTTATAGGCATTTGACTTGTATCTTGAGAGCTTGGATGTGTGACACTTGTCACCATCCTAAGCATATTTGCATCTGTTCTGCTTGCTTAAGCAATTTGATTTATGGTGTTCGCCCTGTTTTCGGTTGAAGTTGTACTGAGCATAGGCCACTTGACTCTTGACATATGGCGTGGAGTCCCTTGCCATGTTGGACCCTTACGGCCATCCATGGGTCGACACATGGCACGTGGTGATTTAAGTGCCACATCATTTACCCCTCAAACGCTTCCAATACGCTTGGATTGGAAGGGTTTGATAACAACTTCGATGTCGAGGTTGGAAGATGGGAGACTCCTCGATTTTCGTGCCTTTTTCTTTGGAAATTACGCTTGTCATTTAACAATTCTCGGGATTTTGACCCATTTCTCATAGATTCTCAAGCCCAATCCCTGGAAATTGAAGATCATTGGTAGGCTACTAATGGATCRAACCATTGGACCCTAATTTACTCCGTTGGGCCCAAATCCAGGCCCATCTATCCTTCCTTTTTTTCTCTTTTCTTTTCTTTCTTTCTCCTTTTCCCGCCCAATTCCATGGGCTTGAAATTTCAAAAATTAGGGCCCAAACCCTAATTTTTCCTATAAATAGAAAGGGGRGAGGAAAGAGAAATGGTTGGTGAAGTTATTTATTTTCGAAATTTCTCTCTTCTCTCTCTAGAATTCCTCTTTAGAACTTCTCTCTCTTCTTCGGTTTTCAAGTGAGGTTGGTGGTTCGCTTCGCAGATCTAAGACATCTTCGACAATCTTCTTCGACAAAACCTCTTTGGTTCGCTAGTTTAAGGTATAATTTTCCTTCAAATTTTTTGATTTTTTGATTTTTTCTTATAAAGTAATAAAACAATGGCTTTGTCTTCCTCGTCGAGCTCAAATAAATCGGATGTTGGGGGTTTCGAAGGGCCCAGTCCAACATCTCCAGGATCTGTTGAGACCCAGGGTTCTTCGATTCCCTAATCTTATCCTTACGAACCATTAATCAATAAGTGCCCAACTCAAGCTACTCTCCATGTGCAGGATTTTATAATGCCAAGGGTGAAACAAACTGTAATCCCMTGTAATTTTCAAATATTTATAAATATATTTTCCTAGAAATATATTACGATGTATTTCATAAAAACGATCAAATATTTTATGGATATATTTTATTATAAATATATTATGATTTATCTCGTGAAAATGATATATTTTATTTGAATTCTAATATTTCCGTTAAAATTATATCCGACGATAGGAAATCTATCATTTTTCTTTTTTTTTTCCAAAACAAAATAAATATAATAATTAAGATATTTAAATTGAACCTAGTTAAAACCTAAGTCAGTAAAAAAAAAGTTTTATTCTTCTTTCGATTTTTTTCATTCACGCATACTTCAGTTTCAAAAATAAAAAAGGAGAAGAAAACGTGTGTTGTTTTGTGTTGCGCTGGTGGTTGTTGCTCGCTGCCCCGCTGTCACCGCCCTGCTACCGCCGCTGTCTGCCACCCACCAGACACCACCGCCGGTTGTTCTCTCCCCTCTTTCCTTCTTTGTTTTATTGTTTCAACTTTGATTAATTCTTGAAGTTCTTTTTAATCCAATTGTTCTACTAATAATTTTGAGTATAWTMTACTATAAATTACAAAKTTTATGATTTTTGGTGATGTTGATTTTAATTGGGAATTTTCAGATTTATSGAATTGCAAAATTAGGGTTTTTCACGTTTTTGATTAATCTGTCCAGTTTTAATATTTGATTTTCTATTATTTTTATACAATTCTTTTATCTGTGAAATTTTAAAAGAGTGTTCATTATACTATTGTACAATTTGTGTAAAATTTTTAGAATTTTTTGAGCACGTTTACTATTTTAAAAAAAAATCGTTTTCGAATTGACAGTTTTCGGGTTTCTGGTTCGGATTTTTATTTCTCCTGATTTTTATGTTCATTCATAATTTACGAAAATTTGTATGCATATTCTATACACATTAAAAGACTTTGTGTAAAAGTTTCAGAATTTTCGAAGCTGATTTGCTATTTTAATAAATTCGTTTTGAACTGACTGTTTTCCAAGTTGATGGCTCGGTATTTGATTTTTATTTATTTTTATATTAATCTATAATTTACAAAAATTTGTGTGGATGTTCTATATACATTAATACACATTGTGTGAAATGTTCATAAATTTTCGTGGTGTTTTAGTATTTTAATAAATTATTACATCAGATTGACAATTTTCGATTACAAAATATGTTTTGTTATTAAAAATAATCAAAAATATTTGGCACGAAAACATGTTTTAAGTGTGATATTTTTAGAGTTATTATAAATATTCAATGTGATTTTTAACCATTGAAAAATATGACTTTTAAGGTTTTAAAAACACAAATGAATAGTTTATTATACGAGCATTGAAGTTAATTTTTAAAACATGTCCGAGGTTTATTTCTAAAGGTTTTTGTGGGATTTCAAGGAATATATATTTCTCTAATTTTGTGTTAGGAATCAATAGTAATTGATTTCTATTTGGTTGTAGGAAGAAATTCTCCTTGTGTGATTGTTGAAGTGAAAAATAAATAGCTTGATTATTTTCCTTTTAAGGTACGTACTACTTGCGGAATCTTGATCTTAAAGTTGTTTGAGGATGTTTGATAACTTAGGAGCATGAGTAGAAAACGTCCATGGAATTGTTTGGTAGTCACGAGTGAATTATTTATTTGTGTCTTGATCGATATTTGTGGAAATTGAGGAGTATGGTGGAAATTGGTTTGTTCATGAGGTTGTTATGAAGGTCGTTAATTAGTCGTTTGTCTTTAATTAATTGATTTGGTCTATTGAGAAATTAAGTGGAGTCAAGTATAACTTGTTCCGTGAGGTAATTTATAATACAAGGATGAATTAAGTAGGGTCAAGTGTAACTTACTCTATGAGGTGATTTTGTTACTCGTTCATGACGTGATTTATGAATTGAGTAAAAGGGAAGTATTCAAGTCTTAATGACGAAGTTAGTTGGTTTGTCCAACAGGTATATTAATTAAAGGAATGTTTTATGTCAAGAGAATTGTAAGGTGACTTTGTGGTCTTGTTGTGAGTCATATGAACTTGTCGAAAAATTAACAGTTAAATAATATTACGAATGAGCAATAAAACTCTGGGCTTGTGCACTTGACAATTCAGGGGTTGGGGTTGCGACTATATTCGCTTCCTTCCGAGAGTCATTTGATCAACGCGTCTCTCTTCACTTATTTTATAACGGATTTTATCCAAATTGGGGTTAGTTTGAGATCTCATCTAACTATGGTGACGGAGTCGCGTCCGTTCGCCATCTGTTTACTGGTTTTTGATGCCTTTCGACGAGGAGGCATGGGTTTTGTGGCACYTTGTGTCTGATGGCACTTGATGTCTAATTGATGTTCTTAAATTGTGAAATTGGGTTTTGGACAACCTTRTCTGTTGCTCATATCATAACAATGTAATAAAATATATTGAGTCATGTATTGGAGTCGAGTAAACTATTCTGCAGGTACAATCTAATTAACAGGAGCAGTTGAGGATATTGGGGATTGTGTTGTATCGCAGCAGATGTATGTAATATGTAGTTGATGGTTTTGGTGTGAGTTTGGGATCAACTGTATATGTGTAATGTTGTTAAGTGGTTATGAACACCACAGTTGGGTTTTCTTTTGTTTCTAAGCAGGTGYCGTAACTTGRTATGTCCMGTTTTTAGGGGAGATGYTRTCCGTTTGTTTTYTCGTTTTYGTATRTTGTATGTACTCARCTTTGCTGATTGTGTGTTTTTGTGTTTTGTGTGTTGTCCACATTTTCTTCTTTTTGGTGGACCTGTGATGATCCTTATTTCACTTGGAAATTATGGGAAGCAGATTTTTCACAGGATTTATAATAAGGTGACTAGCTTTGGATGAATGGGTTCAGTGGAGAGCCGCCCGTGCTTTTATTTGTTTGTTTCTGATCGTAGCCCTTTTCTCGAAATGATTTTGGCATTTCAAGTTCTTAAAAGGGATTTTACCGTTATTTGCGAATMAGGGCCTTAATGGTTCCAACTTGTCAAATGAATTTTTACATTTCAGATTTTTAACACCTTTGGTTTGAACTATTTTCTATTTTTGATTTCCGCTGCAAAATATTATTTTAGCCTAAACGTTTTAACACGTGCAGTGACATGCCAATAGTTCTCCGTATTTCGGCTTAAAAATTTCACAGGTAGAGTGGAGAATTATTGGGGTGTTACACAGACTGCCTGGGTTCCAGGCATTACTAGACGCGAAAGGGAAATGTCAATTTACATTCAAACTTGTTGATTGAAGATTTTGAGCATCCAAATTTTTATAAAAAACATGAACAAAATAAATTTGAAACAAGAAAAACTCTGTGAAACCCAATTAAGAAAATATGAATGAAAATATGTGAAGCTCAATTACGAAAATATGAATGAATGAACTCATCACTCTTATCATGGCTAGGGCTGTGCAAAACCGGAATTCGGAATTTTTCCGATCCGAATTTCCGGATATCCGAATTTTCGGAAATTATTTTTTTCATTACGGATCCGATCCGAATTATTCGGATTTCCGAATTTCCGGATATCCGGATTTTCCGGAWCGGAAATYCGGATTTCCGGATCCGAATTTAATTAAAATTAGAAGCATCAAAACATCCATCATTTCGGACAGTTGAACCTTCTCGAATTGTTTCTTTTTAAGAACCAAAAAGATTTGTGCCAAAAT
>SNQN01000844.1:62774-86132 GCA_008642245.1 Bassia scoparia | reverse complement strand
CCTCACTATGCACTATTCAATCCGATCTACCAAACATACAACTAAGCAACATCACTACATTAATTTCACAAATTCAAATCAGTGATCTAAATTCACGCATCACAAATCTCAATCTCCGAAAATACCGATTCAAATCAAAACAGTCAGAACCTAATAAATTGAAAAAAAAACGAAAAAATAATTAATTAAATTCTAAAAACAATAAAAAACCTGAAGGCAAGGCGGAAGTTCAGGTTGGTAAAGATAACAAAAGACCTTGTACACGCAGTGGTCTTGAAGTACTATTTTTGCGTCTCCCTGACCAAATCCTCCTACATTAGGATTACTCGTTAATGGTTGATCAAGTTTTATAGAATTCACCCTCGGAAACAAGAAGTGAGTTTTAAGAGGGTTTTAAGAAGGAAAGATATTCTTGAAATTTTAAGGGTTTTAAGAGGAAAATAGAAATTTTTGGTTTTGAAGAGAAGAGGGAAGTGAATTGGGGAAAATAGATCGAATGAAAATTAGAAAGGGAAGTGAAATTGGGGAAATGAAAAGAGATGAATTGCTACTGCCTAGTGCCTACTTGCCTAGTGAAACTCACACGGTAAATAACTAAATAGAAAGGAATGCTAAGCCCAATCTAATAGCCCAATCCAAATCTGTCATTTTTTTAAAAATATTCGGAAAACGGATATCCGGTTTTTGAAAAATCGATTCCGGATCCGATCCGAATTTCCGGTTTTTAAAATCGGATATCCGATCCGGTGTTTCCGAATTTCAAAAATCCGGATCGGATATCCGGATTTTCGGAAAAAAAATTCGTAAATCGTATCGGAAATTCGGAATCGGAATTTCCTGCCAGCCCTAATCATGGCTCATCCGAAAACTCCATGATAATTATCTACTTTAACTCAATTTTTAAAAAATATGAATGAATAAAACCCAACTAAGAAAAGCATAAAATTTATTTTAAAAATTTAAATATATGCGTGGTTGGCCTGAACGGAGTGGGGGGCGACAAACTGGGATGTTTGCGTGTGCGACGACGTTTACAAAATTGGAATGATTAGGGTGTGCGGCGGCGCTGGAGCTGATGGGTTGTGCGACGAGGTTGGTTTGTTGTGTGGCTCCGGTGAATATGGGTGCCGTGTGTGTTGGCCGACCAAAGAGGCGGAGGAGGGTTGGTCGGTTGGTGTGCCTCTGGTGTGTGTTACTGTGAGAGGGTAAGAGAGAGAAAATTTGTGATGAAGGAATTCAATGTGGGTGAGTGGATAAGTTGTTTGCATGAAGGTAATTGAGTCCAAATACACAAAATACGGGGATGTGCAAGTAAATACATGGTGGTATTAACAATTTAGAAAATGAATAAAACGACATTGATTACACGAGGGAGAGAGAGAAAGAGTTGGTGGATATATAAAGAAAGAAAACAGGAAAAAGTGACCTTAATTAGCGTAGTCTGAATTATCAATTACGTCCACACTCTCTTTTTCTCCTCTTTTCCAATTCTTTCTCCTTCTTTCTCCACAACAACTCCTGAACACCAGATCTCGCCATTTTCATCATCTCTCACAATAACAATCATTCATTGATTCATTCAAATCAAACCAAACCAACCAATAAGAAGAAGAATGGATCTTCAACCCGAAGAACTGCAATTCCTGAGCCTGAGAGAAATAGTAAAAGAATCAATCTCAATCCCAAAGCTGTCACCAGAACATTCTACCTGATAACACTGACCCTAATCTTTCCCACTCTCCTTCGCAATCCTTGCTCATTCCCTCTTCACCCACCCCATCCTGGCCCACCTCCAGACCCCACCACCCCTCAGCTCCCAATCCACGAGTGGCCCTACTCCTCCTCTTCAGTTTTCTACCCTCTCTTCCTCTTCACCTTCTCTCTCCTCTCCACCGCCGCCGTCGTCTTCACCGTCGCCTCCTTCTACACTCCAAGCCCGTCTCCTTCTCCGCCACCATCTCCGCCATCCCCTCCGTCTTCCGCCGCCTCTTCAACACCTTCATCTGGGGTCTCCCTCCTCATGCTCGCTTACAACCTCGTCTTCATTCTCCTCCTCGTTCTCATCATCGTCGCTCGACACCAACAGCACCTTCCTCCTCTTCTCTCCATCCTCCTCGCCTTCGCCCTCTTCCTTTTGTGCATGTCTATATTACTGCCCTCTGGCATCTTGCTAGTGTCGTCTCTGTTCTTGAGCCCGTTTACGGCTTCGCTGCCATGAAGAAGAGCTATGAGCTGTTGCAGGGGAAGACTCTCATGCCGGTGTTTTTGTCTTCGCCCCTACTTGACTATCTGTGGCTTCATTCAGGGACTTTCGCTGCCGTCGTCGTTCACGCCGACACCAATTCTTCCGTTTTCGTCCGGATTTTGGTCGGTGGGTTCCTTGTTGGGGTCTCGTCATGGTTAATTTGGTGGGTGTTGTTCAGAGTGTGTTTACTACGTTTGTAAGAGCTTTCATCATCAAGGGATCGACAAAATCGCCCTACATGATCATCTTGGCGGTACTTGGTGAATATGTGCCTCTCAAGAGTAACATTCCAAATGGAAACATAGATATATGACAAAAGATTAGATGAGGTGATGATGGTGTTGTTTGTTCAATATTGTGTAGAAAAAAATCAATATCTGTTGTAAAAATGGGGGAACAAAGAGTCAAATTGAGAGGTTATAAAGAGCTCGATGTTGTCTGTAAGTTTCGCTTTTCTTTGTTCTGTTAATTTTTGTTATGTTAATTAGCTACAATAATATGCTTTCTTTATTTCATCATCTTGTATCAACTCTGTTGTTGTAGTAGTAGTTGTCGTTGACTTACTTGGATGAAAAATGAAATGAGCATTAATTCAGAAAACTACAACATCATCATCAGATTATCTTGCTAAGTTGTTTACTTATGTCGGGTTTTTCTGCTTTGGTTTTTTAGTGAATACATCTGTGTAGATGTTAAGATTAATTAGGCTTTTTGTGTTCTCTGAGTAGTAGTGTTAGTGCGTGACGCAACGCCTCCCATTCCTTGCAAATTTGCAATGTTTCCATTTGTGGCGAAGATGCAGGCGTTGTACTTCAAACTTTAGATTTTATGTTTAGCCTAGTCTAGATTTGGAAACTCTAGTGCATATGTCACACTTGTATAGATATTTGATGTAGTAAATTCAAAGGCTTAAATGTGGAGTTGCGTGTGTTTATTATTTCTAAGCAGATTACCCAATGTGAAACCAAAACAAGCATTGATTTATAAAACCAATCCCTATTATGCCATTTGATTTGTTAATGTTAAATCTTTTACTTCTGTTGGGTTTTTCCCTTAATGTTTTGAATTATTCCTCCCTCCATTTGTGTCAAAGTATTAGGTGCTCCTTAAAAAAAAAAAAAGACAGATATGAGAATTGAGTTTTCTCTTTGTTCCTTTAGTTTGCTCATTGCCTGCAAAGCTAGGGAAAACAATAATGGCACGTGTTTAATAAGTTCAATGGTGGTATTTTGAACTCTTTTTGTTCAAGTAAACAATAATGGCATGTGTTTAGTATATGAATGCTTCCATTGGTAATCCACATTTCTTGGTCCATATAGATGTGGATGTTTCTGTTTCTTACGTGTTGGACTTTGGTTAGTGCTGCATTTGAAGTTTTGAACCATTCTTATAATTGATATAGCTGTGGTTGGTTGCTGAATGATGCTTATGCTTCTCTTAATGAGATTGGCTAATAGTATGGCTTAAGTATTCTAAGTTCTAACAATGTACGGCAATGATATTTTCTCCTGTGGTATCGCACTATGCCCACTTAATATCCTGATTTCTGGAGAAACACAGGTATCACCCATCTGAAAACTTGTGAACCATCATTATTTCTTTAGTTTCATAGGAGTGGGTACAAGATACACTTTGCTGATATTGTAATAAAGGCTATGAGCTTATGAAAGTGCTTTGTTTGGATGAAGAGGGGGGGGGGGGGGGGGGGGGGGGATTATTGCTGTCAGAACTCTAGATCAAAAGCTTTTTGTTGTTGAACTTTCGTATTTTGTTTCATCATGCCCGTAACAGTAGTTGCCAACAACTTGAGGCAGGGCTATTTTTGTAGTTGACGTATAGGTAAATGAGTCTTGGGTGGATTATTGTAATGTTTTTATTATTGTGTTTCCTCCCTTTTTGCTGCTTATTTGTTGATGAAGCTATATTATCCACCATATGCTTCACGTTTTAGCTGTGAGGTTACTTGGGTATATAATATAAAACTGAATTTCTTTCTTTATTTGATCTGATTACATAGTTTCCTTGGTTAGCGCTAATCTCTTTATCTCATCAAATTTATGTCTAATGCTTCATACCTTTTTGTAACCATGTATTTTGTGGTTATCCTGCAGTGGAATTTGAATAATTAACATTATATGCATCCATGTATTATGTTGAATTGTTCTTCTTGGATTTACTGATGTTTATCTTGTTCAATGATTCCAATGTCTTTCAGCTGTTCTGGAACAGTCTGTGTGTCCGTTCTCTTTGATTGTATAAGCTTGTATTTTCAGGGTGATTTGGCTGTGCAAGTCTATGATAAGATTTCAAATTACAAATTGGTGTGTTTAAAAAAAATTCAGGTTTTCTCCTTATTTGTAGGTTGTGCAACTCTTATGGTGCATTCACATCCAAAAAAAGAGATTGGAATTTTGAATGAGGAAAAAATTAAAAATAACCCCCACTAAGTATAACCTTTTAAAAATAACCCCCGTGATCTTTTTTTATTTTATTTAACCCCCGTCATGTTCCAGAACTTTGTATAAAACACCCCAATTGTTAACTGCTGTTAACATAAGTGTTAACATAAGGTTAAGTGGGACCCATTTGATTTTTTCATCCAAAAAGCATAGGAAATTAGTAAAACAACCTTATTTAATATATCACTAACAATTTCCTATTAATCTCTCACCAAATATCAGTAAAATCTTAAAAACACACATAATTTTCTCTTCCCAGTACAACGCATTACGCCACAACCACACATTTAACCTCAAACAAACCTGCCTCATTCAACCCCCCAATAAATTAAGTTCATACACCACCGAACCAATCTGAAACACCCATCCGCTGCTCAACCACGCCAACACCCCAAGCACAACCGTCGCCACCAACAACACATACAACCACTGCACGAAATCCCACAATCGAACCCCAACACCACCAAAACACCACCACAACAACAAAAACGAGTGGAGAAAGAAATGATCGGAAGAGAGACGAGTGAAAGAGGGGAGCTCAGAGGAAGATGGTTGACATGGGACGCCGTAGTGGTGAAGCGTTCTGTGCGCCATGGCTCCGGTCTGCAGGCGGTGACGGCGCGGTTTGGTGTGCTGCGATGGTGCCCACGTGGTGGTTTAGGAGATATGATTTAATTGGGTTTTTCTCAAACAATATATTTTTGGGATTTTCATGTAAAAAATAAAAAGAATGGTGATGATAGATGAGAGGAAAGAACGATGTGATGGACTGATGGAAGATGAAGGATGATAGAAATGGACAATGGTATTCGGTTGGGTGATGGGTGTTGATTTTATTTAATTTTTAAATTTTTTGTTAATGAAAATGGTATTAGTTGGTGATGTGGGGGCATTTTAGTAATTTCAATTTAATTAGGAGGTAAAAGAGCATTTGGGCCCCACTTGACGGTTCAATTGTAACGCCGTTAACAATTGGGGGCAGTACAAAGTCGGGTACATGATGGGGGTTAAATAAAATAAAAAAAATCACGGGGTTATTTTAAAAAAGGTGCTACTTAGTGGGGGTTATTCTTATTTTCCTTTGAATGATGATTAGGTATATTGAGGTATTACAGGATAGTCTGGGAATGAATTTGATGATCTGCTTTCGAAAACGCAAGATGTGGCAGTTAATAACAAGCAAGGCCTATGAGCAAAATTGCAAAAAGTCTGTATTGCATCATTTCTGTTGCATACAACTCTACATTTTATTATTATTTCGACATGATTATAGTATGGAAAGAGAAAACGCTCTCAATCTATATTTGATAGGCGCCCTTTCTAGCTGTGCCACGTGCTATTATAAATTTCTAGAAGAGTCAATATTTTATGCGCTGACCATAGCTAGTCTATGCCTGTGAGTCCTGGCTGTGGCGCTCAGTGTACTGAAAATCCATGCAGTGTTCTTCCACTCCTTATCTTTTTTTGTCCGAAAAATGTCATTTTTTGGAATCTACATAAAATCAACTTAAACTACTTTGTAATATCGTTATTTATTAACATTGAGGTTCATATGTCAATTCAAATAATGAGTCAATCAAAATTATTAACTCATTTTTAATTTCAGATTCAATCACAAATAGAAAACCATAATAATTAAACAAATACAACAATTTTATAATTCCATGCACGCATCGCGTGCTTAAAAAACTAGTACTAAATAGAAGAGGAATGCTAAGCCCAATCTAATAAATCCAATCCAAATCTGTCATTTTTTTAAAAAAATATTCGGAAAACCGGATATCCGGTTTTTGAAAAATCGATTCCGGATCCGATCCGAATTTCCGGTTTTTAAAACCGGATATCCGATCCGGTTTTCCGAATTTCAAAAATCCGGATCGGATATCCGGATTTTCGGAAAAAAAAATTCGTAAATCGTATCGGAAATTCGGAATCGGAATTTCCTGCACAGCCCTAATCATGGCTCATCCGAAAACTCCATGATAATTATCTACTTTAACTCAATTTTTTAAAAAATATGAATGAATAAAACCCAACTAAGAAAAGCATAAAATTTATTTTAAAAATTTAAATATATGCGGTGGTTGGCCTGAACGGAGATGGGGGCGGCGACAAACTGGGATGTTTGCGTGTGCGACGACGTTTACAAAATTGGAATGATTAGGGTGTGCGGCGGCGCTGGGAGCTGATGGGTTGTGCGACGAGGTTGGTTTGTTGGTGTGGCTCCGGTGAATATGGGGTGCCGTGTGGTGTTGGGCCGACCAAAGAGGGCGGAGGAGGGGTTGGTCGGTTGGTGTGCCTCTGGTGTTGTGTTACTGTGAGAGGGTAAGAGAGAGAAAATTTTGTGATGAAGGAATTCAATGTGGATGAGTGGATAAGTTGTTTGCATGAAGGTAATTGAGTCCAAATACACAAAATACGGGGATGTGCAAGTAAATACATGGTGGTATTTAACAATTTAGAAAATGAATAAAACGACATTGATTACACGAGGGAGAGAGAGAAAGAGTTGGTGGATAATAATAAAGAAAGAAAACAGGAAAAAAGTGACCTTAATTAGCGTAGTCTGAATTATCAATTACGTCCACACTCTCTTTTTCTCCTCTTTTCCAATTCTTTCTCCTTCCTTGTTCTCCACAACAACTCCTGAACACCAGATCTCGCCATTTTCATCATCTCTCACAAYAACAATCATTCATTGATTCATTCAAATCAAACCAAAYCAAACCAATAAGAAGAAGAATGGATCTTCAACCCGAAGAACTGCAATTCCTGAGCCTGAGAGAAATAGTAAAAGAATCAATCTCAATCCCAAAGCTGTCACCCAGAACATTCTACCTGATAACACTGACCCTAATCTTCCCACTCTCCTTCGCAATCCTTGCTCATTCCCTCTTCACCCACCCCATCCTGGCCCACCTCCAGGACCCCACCACCCCCCTCAGCTCCCAATCCCACGAGTGGGCCCTACTCCTCCTCTTCCAGTTTTTCTACCTCCTCTTCCTCTTCACCTTCTCTCTCCTCTCCACCGCCGCCGTCGTCTTCACCGTCGCCTCCTTCTACACCTCCAAGCCCGTCTCCTTCTCCGCCACCATCTCCGCCATCCCCTCCGTCTTCCGCCGCCTCTTCAACACCTTCATCTGGGTCTCCCTCCTCATGCTCGCTTACAACCTCGTCTTCATTCTCCTCCTCGTTCTCATCATCGTCGCCGTCGACACCAACAGCACCTTCCTCCTCTTCTTCTCCATCCTCCTCGCCTTCGCCCTCTTCCTCTTTGTGCATGTCTATATTACTGCCCTCTGGCATCTTGCTAGTGTCGTCTCTGTTCTTGAGCCCGTTTACGGCTTCGCTGCCATGAAGAAGAGCTATGAGCTGTTGCAGGGGAAGACTCTCATGGCCGGTGTTTTTGTCTTCGCCTACTTGACTATCTGTGGCTTCATTCAGGGGACTTTCGCTGCCGTCGTCGTTCACGCCGACACCAATTCTTCCGTTTTCGTCCGGATTTTGGTCGGTGGGTTCCTTGTTGGGGTTCTCGTCATGGTTAATTTGGTGGGGTTGTTGGTTCAGAGTGTGTTTTACTACGTTTGTAAGAGCTTTCATCATCAAGGGATCGACAAAATCGCCCTACATGATCATCTTGGCGGGTACCTTGGTGAATATGTGCCTCTCAAGAGTAACATCCAAATGGAGAACATAGATATATGACAACAGATTAGATGAGGTGATGATGGTGTTGTTTGTTCAATATTGTGTAGAAAAAAATCAATATCTGTTGTAAAAATGGGGGAACAAAGAGTCAAATTGAGAGGTTATAAAGAGCTCGATGTTGTCTGTAAGTTTCGCTTTTCTTTGTTCTGTAATTTTTTGTTATGTTAATTAGCTACAATAATATGCTTTCTTTATTGTCATCATCCTTGTATCAACTCTGTTGTTGTAGTAGTAGTTGTCGTTGACTTACTTGGATGAAAAATGAAATGAGCATTAATTCAGAAAACTACAACAATCATCATCAGATTATCTTGCTAAGTTGTTTACTTATGTTCGGGTTTTTCTGCTTTGGTTTTTAGTGAATACATCTGTGTAGATGTTAAGATGTAATTAGGCTTTTTGTGTTCTCTGAGTAGGTAGTGTTAGTGCGTGACGCAACGCCTCCCATTCCTTGCAAATTTGCAATGTTTCCATTTGTGGCGAAGATGCAGGCGTTTGTACTTCAAACTTTAGAGTTTTGTATGTTTAGCCTAGGTCTAGATTTGGAAACTCTAGTGCATATGTCACACTTGTATTAGATATTTGATGTAGTAAATTCAAAGGCTTAAATGTGGAGTTGCGTGGTGTTTTATTATTTCTAAGCAGATTACCACAATGTGAAACCAAAACAAGCATTGATTTATAAAACCAATCCCTATTATTGCCATTTGATTTGGTTAATGTTAAATCTTTTACTTCTGTTGGGGTTTTTCCCTTAATGTTTTGAATTATTCCTCCCTTTCCATTTGTGTCAAAGTATTAGGTGCTCCTTAAAAAAAAAAAAAGACAGATATGAGAATTGAGGTTTTCTCTTTGTTCCTTTAGTTTGCTCATTGCCTGCAAAAGCTAGAAAACAATAATGGCACGTGTTTAATAAGTTCAATGGTGGTATTTTGAATCTCTTTTGTTCAAGGTAAACAATAATGGCATGTGTTTAGTTATAAGAATGCTTCCATTGGTAATCCACATTTCTTGGTCCATATAGATGTGGATGTTTCTGTTTCTTAMGTGTTGGACTGTTGGTTAGTGCTGCATTTGAAGTTTTGAACCATTCTTATAATTGAATATAGCTGTGGTTGGTTTGCTGAATGGATGCTTATGCTTCTCTTAATGAGATTGGCTAATAGTATGGCTTAAGTATTCTAAGTTTCTAACAATGTACGGCATGATATTTTCTCCTGTGGTATCGCACTATGCCCACTTAATATCCTGATTTCTGAGAAACACAGGTATCACCCATCTGAAAACTTGTGAACCATCATTATTTCTTTAGTTTCATAGGAGGGTAACAAGATACACTTTGCTGATATTGTAATAAAGGCTATGAGCTTATGAAAGTGCTTTGTTTGGATGAAGAAGGGGGGGGGGGGGGGGGATTATTGCTGTCTAGAACTCTAGATCAAAAGCTTTTTGTTGATTGAACTTTCGTATTTTGTTTCATCATGCCCGTAACAGTAGTTGCCAACAACTTGAGGCAGGGGCTATTTTTGTAGTTGACGTATAGGTAAATGAGTCTTGGGTGGATTATTTTGTAAGTTGTTTCTGTATTATTGTGTTTCCTCCCTTTTTGCTGCTTATTTGTTGATGAAGCTATAATTATTCCACCATATGCTTCACGTTTTAGCTGTGAGGTTACTTGGGTATATAATATAAAAACTGAATTTCTTTCTTTATTTGATCTGATTACATAGTTTTCCTTGGTTAGCGCTAATCTCTTTGATCTCATCAAATTTATGTCTAATGCTTCATACCTTTTTGTAACCATGTATTTTGTGGTTATCCTGCAGTGGAATTTGAATAATTTAACATTATATGCATCCATGGTATTATGTTGAATTGTTCTTCTTGGATTACTGATGTTTTATCTTGTTCAATGATTCCAATGTCTTTCAGCTGTTCTGGAACAGTCTGTGTGTCCGTCTTCTTTGATTGTATAAAGCTTGTATTTTCAGGGTGATTTGGCTTGTGCAAGTCTATGATAAGATTTTCAAATTACAAATTGGTGTGTTAAAAAAATTCAGGTTTTCTTCCTTATTTGTAGGTTGTGCAACTCTTATGGTGCATTCACATCAAAATAAAAGAGGATTGGAATTTTGAATGAGGAAAAATTAGAAATAACCCCCACTAAGTATAACCCTTTTAAAAATAACCCCCGTGATCTTTTTTTATTTTATTTAACCCCCGTCATGTTCCAGAACTTTGTAAAACACCCCCAATTGTTAACTGCTGTTAACATAAGCTGTTAACATAAGCTGTTAAGTGGGACCCATTTGATTTTTTCATCCAAAAAGCATAGGAAATTAGTAAAACAACCTTATTTAATATACTCACTAACAATTTCCTATTAATCTCTCACCAAATATCAGTAAAATCTTAAAAACACACATAATTTTCTTCTTCCCAGTACAACGCATTACGCCACAACCACCACCATTAAACCTCAAAACAACCTGGCCTCATTCAACCCCCCAATAAATTAAGTTCATAACACCACCGCCAACCAATCTGAAACACCCATCCGCTRCTCAACCACGCCAACACCCCAAGCACAACCGTCGCCACCAACAACACATACAACCACTGCCACGAAATCCCCACAATCGAACCCCAACACCACCAAAACACCACAACAACAACAAAAAACGAGTGGAGAAAGAAATGATCGGAAGAGAGAACGAGTGAAAGAGGGGGAGCTCAGAGGAAGATGGTTGGACATGGGAGCGCCGTAGTGGTGGAAGCGTTCTGTGCGCCATGGCTCCGGTCTGCAGGCGGTGACGGCGCGGTTAGTGTGCTGCGATGGTGCCCACGGTGGTGGTTTAAGGAGATATGATTTAATTGGGTTTTTCTCAAACATATATTATTTGGGATTTTCATGTAAAAAATAAAAAGAATGGTGGATGATAGATGAGAGGGAAAGAACGATGGGTGATGGAAGATGAAGGATGATTGTAGAAATGGACAATGGTATTCGGTTGGGGTGATGGGTGTTGATTTTATTTTAATTTTTAAATTTTTTTGTTAATGAAAATGGTATTAGTTGGGTGATGTGGGGGCATTTTAGTAATTTCAATTTAATTAGGAGGTAAAAGAGCATTTGGGCCCCACTTGACGGTTCAATTGTAACGGCCGTTAACAATTGGGGGTGCWGTACAAAGTTCGGGTACATGATGGGGGTTAAATAAAATAAAAAAAATCACGGGGGTTATTTTAAAAAAGGTGCTACTTAGTGGGGGTTATTTCTTATTTTTCCTTTGAATGATGCATTAGGYATATTGAGGGTATTACAGGATAGTCTGGAATGAATTTGATTGATCTGCTTTCGAAAATCGCAAGATGTGGCAGTTAATAACAAGCAAGGCCTATGAGCAAAATTGCAAAAGTCTGTATTGCATCATTTCTGTTGCATACAACTCTACATTTTATTGATTTCGACATGATTATATGTATGGGAAGAGAAAACTCTCTTCATCATCTATATTTGATAGCGCCCTTTCTAGCCTGTGCCAGTAGCTTTATAAATTTCTAGAAGAGTCATATTTTATGCCTGAACCATAGCTTTGATGCCTGTGAAGCCTGCTGTGTTGGCTAGTGTCTGAAATCCTGCAGTGGTTCTTCCCTCTTTTTTTTTTTTTTTTTTTTTTTTTTTTTTTTTTTTTCTGGCATTCATATTGGTTAGGTATGCATAAAAAAATACTTTCTGGCTGCTAAGTCTACTAGATGTGTTATTAGCTGTGTTTTTTGTCGAAATCGGAACTTCATTTAGCATTTCATAGTTGGTAGTCTTGGTACAATAAATACTTCAGTAACGATTCAAGCTACATTTAGCAAATGATCTTGAATCTTCTATTGAGTCATGCTGCTGGATTTTGCTTCATATTCTATGATAAAAATGCTCACCCTTATACTCTGAATTGTTGTGTACTGCACAGTTTTTTGTTTCATTGTTTTCTGTTCATATGAATAAACACTTTGGTAAGATTTAGTCACCATATTACTATCACATATGCAAGTTTTTTATAGAAGAAACTCATATTGTTTCTCACTCAAAGTTCAGATTTCCGGTTGTCTTTGTTTTGGTAATCCATGCTCTTTCAATGTTGGTGTATGGCATTCATATTCATTGATGCAATCGTATCATCTTAAATCTCAATACGTTGTGGAATTTATAGAGATGTAATCTTTTGCTTCAAATGTTTTATGAATACTTTTTTTGGGGATATCCTTGGTTAGTCTGGCAGACTGGCACACTGAGGTGATAGTTATTTAATTGCATCAATGTATGAGCACTTGAAAATCAAATTTATTCTTCGGATCTGCAGTCTGATTGACATGTGTGCTTAATGCTTATCTTATGATTATGCTGTTTGCAAAAATATACTAACACTCTTGTTAACGACTTAACTCAATGCTTAAAACTTCCATTTTTTTAGGGATGGTTTTTGTTGTCCTGTGTCGGTTTCGCCATTTATAATTGAATGGCTTGTGTCATGGCTTGCCATTATTTTTATTTTTATTTAATCTGATTTGTTATTGTCATGGGATATGGAGTTTTTTGTTGGCCTGTTGCGTATCACAGTGACATTTGAAATTGATTTGATGGACCAACAGTTGGAAATCGCAGGCACAACTATTGATAATAGGACTTTTATTATTCTGGTTGTATATATTCTGAGATTTATTAATTTCAACATGGCCGTATAAAACTCCCAACTCTAAACATACATGTATTGTGCTATGCTCTTTCTAAGCTAGTTTGTGCTAGCAATTTTGTGAAATTCCATGCTCTTTCTAAGCTAGTTTGTGCTAGCAATTTTGTGAAATTCCAAAAGTGTCATATTATATGCTCGAACCACAGCTTGGATGCCTGAGAACCCTGCTGCTTTGGCTAGTGTCTCAAACTCTCCTGCGGTCCTTTCTTTTCCTCCAGCATTCATGTTTGTCAGGTACACATCCATTAGAAATATAATCTGGCTGCCAAGGCTACTATCTGGGATGTCTGGTAATACAAGTTCTACAACCAGCAATTTTCCGCCATCTGGTAGAGCTGTGAAGCAGTTCTTCAGTATATTTAAGCATTGATCATTGTCCAGATTTCTGAGTATCCACTGCCATATTTTGAAGATTGAATCTTCCTCAGATTTTCATAGATGCTATGGCACAATCAATGAAAGAACTTTTTTGTGATACTGTAAGTGAATAAGATACCTTACCTTCATAAAGATTGCGTCTCCTTTTGGAATACTTGTGAACATGTCATCGGCAATGTGCTCAATACCTGGATAGAGAGGCTGTTTTTCAATGATAGGTGGCGAATCAAAGTTGATGCCTTTAATTGTAGGGTATTTTGCCATTATTGCTTTCAGCATCGCCCCATCTCTACCCCATACGTGGACGATCGAATTCAGGCCATGGAATCCGTTTTGCTCGCTTAATATTTTGTTTATAAGCAAGGGATTGAACTGTTTTATGCCTTCATAGAAGATCGGAGCATATCTTTCATCCTTTTCAATAGCTTCGTGGGCATTCATACCGTATGCTTTGATTATTGGAACTTCCCCTTCAATTATTGCATCTTTCATGCTATACCTGTGTAAGTTAAGGCTTAAATCCATTACTATCACTGTCTCAGATTATTTCACAGAGATACCAAAATAACGAGGCATAGAAAGAATGAGAAGTATTTCAATTACCAAACGTTTGTCATGAACTTACCGTTGATGGTATTTGATAAAGGTGCTAAAGAACCTTGATCATCTTTGGCTCGAATAAAGTAACGAGAAAGAGGAGCTAAGCTGTAGCGCCTCTGCACTTGACCATCAATATGCTTATGTCCATCATCTTCTGCAACCACATAACAAGATACAACAGAGTAAGAGCTAAGAAGGCCGAGAATACCATCTATCAGCTGTGAACATCGCAAGTTGTTTGCATTGGGAGCAAAACGAGCAGCAATCTCGCTAGGAGAAAGATAGACACCAGATCCAGCTTTCTCCATGATCTCAAGGAGATCGAGATCCATAGCAGTTTTGAATGCCATAGGCAATGCAATTGCATTTGTCAATTGCATTGCTTGATGTTGGATTGTATTTTCTTGCTCCATGCTTATTTGTTTACAGTTTGAATAACATTAGGTTAAGTTGTGTTTTATTTATACTAGTTACATGAATTACCTTACCTATGTGCTTGCACAACGATTGACATATTTTTCAATAAATAGATTATTCAAACCTTTGATTGACACCATTTTCAATTCATTGGTTTTGTAATGCTTCCCCTGATTGTCTATAATGACTACTTATGTTTCAATGTATCATGGTACTAAAATTTTGAACTGTTTTCTACACTAAGTCCTGGTATGTGGGGTGTCAAATCGAGTTGTCGGTACAGTTTTGGATTAATCCGAACATGTTGAGTTCATTTCCGTTTAGGCTCCAGCGAGTTATTTTGGCCGAACAATCCAATTCAGTTCAATTCGAGCCAATTTTGGTGACGGGCCAAACAATTTACTTCTTTTTCGAGAACAATTTAGTTCGGCCTCAAGAAGTTAGTGGTTGAGTCGAAATCAGTTCGATTCAAAAGCAATTCGAGCTGTTCGAGTAAACTCCCACGAATGGTTTGTGTTCGGGTGATTTATTAATATATTAGGTATTTTCTTTACTTAATAGTTTGTAGGTAATGTATTGGAACTTATTCTTGTGAAAATTAGAAGCATAAGGTATACTCTTTATCTATAAGATGTTTTAACATTGAAGTTATACGAGTTGTTGGGTGTTTTAGGGTTAATGTTGTTTTAAAACTATATATTTTAGATTAGACAAAATTGGAATTGCAAGTGATTACAAAATTAGATAATATGGTTCAATTTATTTTGGTTCAGGTTGAAAACAATTTAGTTGACCTAGCGGGTTGCAACCCGAATTGACACCCCTACTTGTATTGTTAATTGAATACGAAGTACATAGGATAGTTCCAAAATAATGTAACTTTAAAACACCCAACAACACACGTCGATTTACAAACTTGAAAAGATCTAACATGAAAACACAAACCGATAAAAATATAATTAGAAAAAAAATTTAAACATTCAAAAACATAGAAAAACATGACAATATAATCAATCCGAAGATAACCCAATTACAAACCATTCAATCCGTTCGTGTTAACCCAATTAACAAATCCGAACCGCTTTAGGAACGAGCTGATTTTGGCCCGCCCGCTAACATCATGAGACCGAACTTATAATTAACTGTTCTTGAAAAAGGGACAACTTGTGTAGTCTGTCACCGAAATTGCCCCGAGTTTAACTGAACTGAACCACTAAACAAGATAACTCATTGAAACCCGAAATGAATTGAATTGAATCTATTTGGGTTAACCCAAAACGGTATCGTTAACTCCAATTAACACCCCATTAGGAAGTTTCGATTCTTAGATAAGTAAGTGGTGTGTAAAAGCCTAAGCTAGATATGTAACTTTGACCCTAAAGTTAATTTCACCCAATCAAATATACTTATTGAGATATGCTGAATTTGTGGAGCATCTACTCTCTAATATATACGAAGTAGATATGTAAAGGGTTATCATACGTAGACATACTCATCTGTTAAAATCTGTACATATAAAAAAAAAATTACTTCCTCCGTTTCTTTAAAATCGCATCACTTTGGTTTTTTAAGAAATCAACGGTAAAATTTGGTGAGTAATGAGCTGTGTAAGTGGGACCAAAAAGAGACATAAGTAGTTAATGGAGGTGTATTGATGAATATTTTAATAAAAGTAGTGGGAGAAAAATAGTATTTTAATTGTGGTCCCACATAAAAGTGAGAAGATTAGTATTTAATTGTAATCTCCACACAAAAATTGGAAAGAAATTAAAGTGAGACAATTATTGTGAAATTTCCTAAAAGAAATTAGCAATTTTTAAGAAACAGAGGAATTAAATTCAACTAAAATTCTGGATTTGACATTTCTAACTACTCTTGTTAAGCATGGACGCATGGTTTCAATAAAACCAAGTTATGGATGAATACCGTAATAAATAATTACTGTAGACCAACTGCTAATGTGCCCTCGTCAAAAAAAAAAACTTCTAATGTTGCCACTAGTTTTTGAATTTGATATGAGATCGAAATTTTAAAAATAGGATATTCCCTGTATACCTAATTTCGATGTCTACGTACACTAAACTTAGGTGTTTTTGCCTGAGATGTCATTCTTAATAGAATGGCTAGCATTGACTTTTAACCCTTTTTGCGTTTCGTTCTTTCTTCTACCTCTCTATCTTCTACCAATCTACTCTTCTTCTACTGCGCAATTCACCATCTATCCACTATCACCGTACACCAACACCTTCACCATAGGTCGAACAACAACTATCACTGTACCCACCAACCTTCACCACAATAGCGCAACCCACATGCAACAACACACCTGACTCGTGCAATCCACAACCCATAACGAGAAAAACTGGACATGTTCATAACTCATAGTTTGAACTTCTTCGAATTTTATGGTTATTGTTCAAACAATTTCGAACAAATTACAGTTGATCGAACTAATTAACCATTAAATCAAATTGGAGAAAACTAAACCTAGAATTTGAGCAACTTTATCAAACCATTATTTAAGCAAAAATTTCGAAAATTACCAAAGCATAATTTAGGAAATTACCAAAGCAGAAATTTTGAAAACTACAAAATTCGAGCAAATTTCTTGGATTTAAAATTTTCCAATTTTGAAATTTCTAGTTTTTTTTAAAGGATTTGGTAATTTTCCAGGTATTGTGAGCAAGGATTTGAGAGTAAGTTAAAAATGGTTTTTCGTATTTTGGGATGAATTGGCTAAGACTTGGGAGTAAATAAAATTGAAATTTTGTGAGTGGTTTCATGAGTGAGAATAAATGAGAAGAAGAAGAGTTTTTAAAAGATTTGGGTGGTTTGGAGATCAGGATTAAGTGCCACCATTTTTGTGTTCAAAGAAAGCAAGGATGAAGATGAACAAGGAAAGAGAAGGAAAGGGAAGGAGGTACAAGAARAGAAGGAAAATTGGAAAAAAAAGGAAAGAACCAACGAATGTTAGTTATTTCGTTAGGGGTACGTCAAGCAGCTTGAAAATTTTAGGGGTATATAGGTGAAACGTGAAGCACCTCAATAATATATGAGAAAATATCCCTTAAAATTAAAAATAAAAATTTGATTGCAACAATAATAAAATTTAAGCATTAATATTGTTGAAAATATTGTTATAAATCTGTAAACAAAATTCTGAAATCAAAAATAATATTTCTAACTTTACAAACCCACATCTTACAATACAATTTAATTCCCATGAAACATCAATTCAAAAATCTATTCCTACAATTTGAAATTCAATCCAAAATTATAAACTAGGAACTCAAGATGATATCATACCTTATTTTCTAATTACAAATATAATATGAAAAAATTATAATAATCAAGATGATAATTAAGAAAAAACTATATTTGATCTTTAATAAAAATTCTCTCTCTACGTTCTCTCAATAAGGTCGTTCTCTCTTCTCCCACCACTTGAGGTTGTATGGCAATGGCGGGGGGTAAGCAAGGGAGGCCTCGAAAGACGACACCTAGAAAGACCGGTAATTCAACAAGTAAAGCAAAACATTCTAGTGGTAAGAATTCTAGTCCAATGTAGAAGAAAGGGGATGGCTCGAAAGGATATGGATCAAAACAGAGGTCTGATGGCCCGATGGTGCGTGGGAAGGATGTAGTACATTCGTATATTTTGAATGTGGAGGTCAGCTCAGAAGAGGAGGTTTTAACACCGCGATCATCTCTTTAGGTGTTACAATAACAAGCAGATTTGCGAGKACAATTTCCTGAGGTTTCTCAATAATTCTTCGGAATAAGGAGCATGGAGAGACTTCAAATAAGGCTATGATTGTTATCTCTATTATGTCTAAACATATTATTCAGCCTAAATCTGGGTTAGATTGTCAAACGGAAACACAAATTCTAGAGATTGAGGAACACTCTGTTTTAGTTAAAAACCTTAAGAGTAAAATTGGGGGCAAACTGAAAATAAGAATGGAGGATGTGAAGGAGGAGGTGGAGTTTTGGGGCTCGGCTATTACTTGTTTTGTTTTAGGAGCCAATCCAAAGTAATGGAGGGGTATGCTCGAAGGGTTTGGGGAAAACTGGGTGTTGATATTGTGGCTCTGATTCACAAGGAAGTGTATCTCGTTCGTTTCAAAGATAGAGGTGGAAGAGATGCAGCTCTACAAGGGCASTTAATATTTGGTTCACTCCTGGTTATTGTGAAAGATTGGACACCAAAGTTGAATGTGTTTGAGGAGAGTTTTGGGACAATTCCTATTTGGGTTACGCTCTAAACTAAACATAAAGTGTTGGGGAGAGAAAACCCTTAATTTCAAAATGGTTGAGACGTTGGGGAAGTCAATTTAGCTTGATCAAGCGACGTTAAAAWAGGAGAGGTTGCATTTTTTAAGGGTGTTAGTGGAGGTGAAAGTTGGGATAGATTATCCAGATTCAATAACATTTGAAGATGAAAGGTGAGTTAGTATTATGAAACCAATAGAATATGCTTGGAAACCCATCAGATGTATGACATGTAAGAAGTTTGGCCACAAGGAGGAGAAGTGTAGGGGTACGGTGAACCAAGTTTGGAGGGTTCAG
This sequence comes from Bassia scoparia, assembly GCA_008642245.1. NCBI lineage: Eukaryota > Viridiplantae > Streptophyta > Magnoliopsida > Caryophyllales > Amaranthaceae > Bassia > Bassia scoparia. Next base: position 67,008 of record SNQN01000844.1, on the reverse strand, counting down.
ACACAAGTGGCCCATGCGGTGATTGTGCCAACAATTAAGGTTGTGGAGGTGGATCAGGATGGCTTCACTAAAGTCACAACTGAGGCAAAAAACGATATTCTTAAGAAGACACCTACTATCACTGTTGGAAACAAGTTTAACATTCTTTTAGGAGAATGCAGATGAGGATGGAAAGGAGGACTTGGAAGATGATGCTATGGGCATAATTGATGCTGGTGAGGGGTTGGCTGCCTCTGATCAGTATAGATAACATTATGTGTTGGAATGTAAGGGGACTCAATTCCTAAGCTAAACAGAAGGAGGCAAAACACGTGGTTGCCTCTTATAATGTAACCAACTTGCCATGGAATGGAAGAGGTCAAATAATCATTGCCTGGAATCCTCAAGCATTTGATGTTGATATCTGAATTTGCAGTAGTCAACTAGTCCATACTTGGATTCAACCAAAAAGAGGAGGTGAGGGTTTTTTTTTGTAGCTCTGTCTATGCTTTTAATGAGAAGAATGGTAGAGATTTTTTATGGAAACACTTATGTGCAATCAAAGATCATTATAGTGAGCACTAGTTGGTTTTAGGTGACTTTAACAATGTTTTATTCACCATTGAAAGGGTTGGAGTCCTAGTTTCTCACAATGAAATAACACCTTTTGCTCAAGGCTTGGATTATTGCCATTTAAGTGATATTAAGTTCACTGGTAGGTTTCTAACTTGGAACAATAAGCAAGATGGTGAGAATAGGGTCCTTTCAAAGCTTGATAGGGGTATTAGCTAATGAAAGTTGGATYAAGGCTTATGTGAATACTGAAGACATGTTTTTGCCTGAAGGCTATTTTGATTATAGCATTGCTCTTCTAATGTTTTTTGTTAAGGGGTGGGGGCGGGGGCGACAKAAAAAGCCTTTTAGATACTTCTCAATGTGGAATGAGAGCCCTCAATTTGTTCTTATAATTGAGGAATGTTGGAAAGATACTGTAAGGGGTACTCCAATGTGCAAGGTCCAACAAGAACTGACAACATTAAAATTAAAACTGAATGAATTGGATGCAGATTGCTTTGCAGACATCCATTTAGTTGATCAAACTACGACCCTTAAGGAGGTTCAGTATTGGCAACAACACAGATGATAACAAGCCCTCTTGACAGTGTGATTTATATTCATTATAGAGTATGAAGCTGTAGCTATTATAGAGGATTCATGGTCAATATTTGAGTTTTTCTTAGGAAAAAAGCTAAGGTACTTGGCTTCTTGAAGGTGATGGGAATACTAATTGTTTGAGTTGTGAGAGTCAAATTTAATAAATAAAATAAAAGAATCAACTCTCATCAAGACTCTACTCATAAGTGATTTTTAATCAAGATGAAGTTTATAACACTTTTGCTGGAGCACTTTAGGACATTTATCAATAATGTCAAGAGAATATGGCATGAGTTCGGAGACATGGTACGGAATGAATCTTTAATTTGACCAATCGCCCACATGTAGCGTCTTCACTCGGTTTAATTTCATTGTAATTTCATTCGATCAAATCCATTGAATAAACAACTTAGCAATTTTATCCTTAGGAAGCGCTTAGCCTTAGAAAACTGTTATATAAGGTGAGTTTCTATCATGTACATATCTACTAGCTAATTGTTGTGATACTTCAAATTAATCAAAATTAATATGGCGCTTAACATCTTTCGTCCATGAATAATCAGAGTTTTAATGTGACTCAAATAATTTCCGGTCTTGTTTAAGAAATTAAAATCGCTCATGCATAAACAAAGAAAAATATATATCGATGATAATCTATATGCAAAAATAGAAAACTCAAATATATAAATCAAACTTACCTTGTATTGCTATCAACATGAAGAAAACAAAGGTTACTGTATCCAAAGCTTTGCTTCCAATTGAATCACTTATCACATAAAAGAGAACATTAGCATTGACATTTAAGGCGGAAACGATTGAAAAGAATGAATTTACATTGATTGAAATTCAAAAGTAAAATAAATGAAAAAGTATTATATTTATCAAATTAATAATAAAGAGATTTTTCCCCCATTATATCCCGTGAGTATTACGCTAATCAAACCAATGTACCCTGCGGTGCTTTTTAGAAACAACTCATCATACCCCGACATTAGAGAAAATGACGCAGAATACCCTTAATGAAGCAAAAAACAGTTTAATCTTTACACCGTTACGGATATTACTCATAATTCCTCTATCAACTCATAGTCCTCTTTTTCTTTTCCTCTCTACCTTCATCCTTCTCTCTCCGTTTCTACCTCCACACGCACCACTACAACTTCAACTTCGAAACCCGCCAACCCCCCCCCCCCCAAAAAAAAAATAAAAAAGAAATTCAAACTTTCCTGCTATCTGTTCATCCCTCACGTGCAAACCCTTCAACTTCGCAGCTCCACCCTCAGCCTTACAACATGGCATGAGGTTTAGCTCCAACCTTCATCCCCAAAAATCCAAATTTCAAAAATTTTGACCAAATCAACCCTATAATGCCACTTTAATTATCCAAACCCCCCCCCCCCCCCCCCCCCCTCCCCCCCCCCCCCCCCCCCCCCCCCCCCCCCCCCAAAAAAAAAAACCAAAATTGAACCACCCAAAATCAAGCTCCATTCCTCACCCCCCAAAAAATCCAGAAGGAAGAAGAAGATGACGGAAATTACAATGGCATGAAACCCAGCACAACAGCATCCCAATTAAGGGAGAAAATCGAATTCATGGGTTAATTTTGGTTGATTTCGAATTCGTGGGTCGAAGAAAAAGAAGATGGTGAATATTTGTGGGTTGATTAAAAATTTGTAGGTGTCTAAAATTGACCGGAAAAATTCAATGATGAAGAAGAAAATCTCTATAATTTATAAATTGAAATTTAGTGAATTCGAAAATTAGGTTGAATTCATATTATTACTCATTTGATTTGATTAATCTACAAAAGAAACGAAAAGGAAGATACTTGGAAAATGAGGTGTTTGTGTTTGTTTATGCATTGATGGCTACTTGTTGTATGTCATGGCTTGTGTGAGGTTGACAAAGAAGAAGATGATGAAAATGATAGTGGCGTGAAAGATGATAAGAGAAAGTGGTTTATTTTTTATTTTTATTTTTAGGGAACAGTTGATTAAGAGGGGATATGAGTTAACGATGTTAGTTTTTCTGTTAGAGTAAAGGTATTTGGGCTATTTTCTCTAATGTGGGGTATATGAGTTGTTTTTAAAAACACGGGGGTATATGAGATATTAGGCTAAAACTCAGAGGTATATGGGGAAAAAATCCCATAATAAAAAGAAAAGAGAAAGTTAGATTGAATAACCTCAGAATTTTGTACCTAGATTCGCAAAGACACGACTCCGAAAGTAGCAACGGATTCGAGAATATTGGATTTTGTAAACGAATTGTGTTTTTGTGAGTGATTTGTGAGAGAGATTTTTTGAGCTTTGAATTACACTAAGCACAAGAGAATTCGTTGATTTCCGATTAAGCACCGAGAGCATGTATTTAGAGGCATTTTGGAATAAGATAGATAAAATAAGGAATCAAACATATGGATAACAATCGTATATACAGTCCAGGAACTGTATATATGCTAGTCTCCTCCATATATCTATCCTTTTGTTCGGGATTTCTTATCCGTATTTTTCGCATCTAATTGCTACCTGAATTAACCTTTATCCACTTTTGGATAAACTTGGTGGACAAGATTAATCTTCTTGAATATTCTGGATCATTCACGAATTATCAGGATTTATCGAAGAATTTCTGAATTTATTTATTTTTAAAATTCATTTCGCAAACTTATAAAAATCTTAGAAAAATCAGAAAAATTATTTAAAAATACTGGCGAACTCAAAAAAATAAGAGGAATAAGATGAGGATGAAACATCTTAGAAATAATTCTAAAAAAATTGTTTTTAATAAGAAAAATGCMCTTAAAATAGAAAATAATTAAAATAACTATTTTCCGCCTATTATTGAGCTCTTGGCATATAATTTCAAACTCAACTTTAATTTGACTTGTGCAAATGCGTATGATTTATGGATTTCGTTGCGACTTCCGGAATTATATCTATTTCGAGATGTCGTACTTTTCCTCATTGGCTATTCAATTTAGGGAGCACTTTTGGGTGTCTACAGGTATAGGTCCATAGCATATTGCACAGTGATATATAAATGCATATCTAAGCTCATGTGTGAAAGTGCAGATTGTACTCAAGRGGGGGGGGGGGGG